>CABEEJ010002065.1:9443-122647 GCA_901482245.1 Timema douglasi
AAAAAAAAAAAAAAAAAAACACGAAATAAATGGAATCCAATTCTATGTATGCCATTTTTCTTAGGAAAGTAGATCTTCCACCATTCCATTTTATCCCCTCATCCTCTTATTTTATCTTCTACTCGTAACGTCTTCCTTTCAAAATCTTCCAATTGTTTCATAGAGGCAAAGTTTATCCTTCATCCTTATTGTTTGAAACTTCTCTCTAGACGTTTAAAAAAAAGTTTCAATAGGTTTCCACGCAGTTCGTCTCTAAAACTAAATCTTACATTAACGTTTTGACCATTTCAGTGTTTTTTTTAGTTTAATACCCCTTGAAATCAAATCACTCTCATGGATATGCACACGAAAGATGTGTTGTTTTATTTAAATTAATATATAAAAATAATAGGGACATAATTACAAAAATTTTCAAGAGTTAAAAAAAATAGGGACATTGTTACAAAAATTGTCAATAGTTAAAAAAGGACAAAATAAATGAACACAATATAAAAAATAATTATTATCTACATCCTATTACCCATCTGTGATATTTACATATTCAAACTAATGGGCTGAAGAGTAAGAAGGTAGAATTTAGAAGAAATGTACCTAAACTTTCTTGCATGTTGACTGGTAAACTCTTTTAGAAGGATTTCCTTCAAAATTTCAGGACGATATTTCAGCCCCAACTCTCCCTTAACAATAAAAACAGACCAGAAAGGATTATCGCCTTAGCCTGCCTGAACCCACACGTGGCTGTCATAAAATAAACACTACATTTCACTTTAATCATATATTCTTGTGTCTACCTGAACATTTTCAATGTATTTGTATGTATACAGATTTTAATAACTGCACCAGCAGGTACGCGGACCTAACGTCAGGATCATTTGACAAATAGGTCACGGATTGAAACCCAGGCAGGTGTTTTAAGAGTGATTTATTTTTCATGAACTATTTATCAAGCTGCTACCCTATAAATGCGGTTAGGTTCTACATTTACTCTGAGTTCTACTTTACTTATCCCTAACCAATTAGATTGATTAAAATGCATACAGCCAGAGCGGTGGAAATAAAAGTGAAATACAGGGTGAAATGGGTGAGTATATTATTATACTACTATAAAACCACACGGCTGGCCCACTTACTGATGAGCTAGAAACTTGAAATTTGGCAAACTTATAGATTCTAGACTGTAGCCGGTGGGGAAATTCCAATAAGTTAAAAAAAAATGTAACCCCTGAAAAAAAAAATTAAAAATGGTGGATCAACTTTAAAGTCGGTGCGGACCTTTCTTTGGAGTTCTTTGTGGCTAAACGGTAAGACTGATCAAAAAACGGCAATGGAATTACATTAGTTTACATCCACTTGCAAAGAAAACATACCGGGGGTTTGGGGGCGGAGCCCCCAACGAGTAAAATGAGTCCGGATCTAAAATGTCTCGGGTAAGAGCCAAACTCACCACACAGATAACGCGTAGTTTATGTAGTTAATACAGTTCAAAGCAGGCGTCGAATTGTGATGGGGTAGCCAAAAACCACCATTATAATACAGCGAAGCAATTTTACCATTTTAAAAATATAAGAAAAATTTATATTATTAATAATATTAATATTATTTTTAATATTATTATTATCACCGCGTCTTACTACCCAATAGGGTTATACAAACCTACGCTAATGTGTAATGGTAGAGGGATTGTGAGATGAACTGGGGACCCACAGTTTAACGTGGGATCCGAACCACGGTGGAGGCCTGGCATTCCACACATTCACATATGGTGATTAATACACGTCTTGTCAGAGGTGAAGGAAGGGTATGGTATTCAGATAAATCTGTGCCAGGACTGAGGATTGAACCCATGACCCCTACCACAGGAGTTCGACACCTTACCCCTAGACCGACAGGTCACCAAAAATATTTTTTAAAAAAAGACAAAAAGAATTACTTTAAAAAAAATCGCTGTTGTTAGGTATACCGCATTCTATGCAATTTCTGATTCAAGCATATCTCATATCCCGGTTAATCGGTTGGGAGAATGGATAATAGTGGTGGAGGATATATTATGTAGTTTTATATAGTAAATGACAGGGTGCATTGGCAGTGTAAGTTCACTGGTAAAAGGAATAGACCTGTCGTAAGACAGAACTCATAAAAGTAAAAATAAAATAGCTTAGTGTTAGCGTTGGGCCTCCTTTCAAGTTGAAGCACCTTTGGGGTTTAAATATTACGTTAACGTGGTTAGATAGCGGTTGAAGGAATGAGTTGATTTAATTTCAATTAAAAGTTATATTCTCAGTCACTAGTTTTCCATTTTATTTATAAAATAGGTCGGAGCTCCAGAGGGTGGGAAAAAGGGTTTGGATGGCGCGCGCCACTGCACATGTAATAATGACAAATACTTTCTGTGATGTAGGAGCGTTAATGATGAACCTCGGAACGTATTCACATTTCTAGATGGACTGGTGTGTTGTCTACTAATTTTATTAAATTGTGGTATACTCTGTGGTCGTGCTCCAAGACGTTGAGGTGTGTAGTTTAACGTCCCTAACTCCTATACAACCTGTTGTACACGCATGCTTGAACAGCTTTGCTCTCCCGTTACTTTATGGCCAAAAATGTTGACACAATTTAATTATATTAGCATAATATGCAGGATATAAATGTATTGGGATTTGTATTACTTTTGGTTCAAACAAACTATATGCGGAATTTGGGCTTTGAGTTTCCAAACACCCTGTATATATATTAGAACCGCGTTTTATTTTGTGTTATGATTTTACGCATGTGTATTAATTGTACTAAGTTTGATAGGTGAGCTTAAAGATCATTTTAAATTTAGAAGTAAGGTCAAAGCTATACTAGAAACATTCATAGTGGATTTCAAGTCAAAGATTGTGATCAAAATGCAGCACTATTATTTTTGATATCATTCATTAATTAGATATAGGTAAAGTGAAAGCCTCAGAGAGAAAAAAAAGAAGGCACACTAAGTTATAAAATTTGCTGTTATCAATTTATTTACAACACATTTTAATTGTATGTATTATATGTTTCAGCAGACCCAGTTTGATTAGGATGGACAATGTTCATTGACAGGATAAGAAGAGATTGTTTAAATTGTACTTGTGAACAGTTATTATATCTCAGTAGAACAATCATTGGTCAGGTATCAATGAACATACATTCCCATGTGAGATATTTGGCCCGGGTCCTAGATCTGATTGGTCAAATGGGGACAGTTGAAGAGGACATATCACTGGTACAATTTTAAAAAGATATGCTTATCCTTGAAACACTCTACGGCATGACATGTTTAATGTTATATATTACTGTGTGTGGGTGTGTGTTTATAAATGCATGTCAGAATAACTTGATGCTACTTTTAAAGAATTCACTCTTTTTAATGATCATAGAAGAAGCAGTACCAATAAACTAAGTGTTATTATCAACCATTCGAAAATAATCTGTCCGATTGGTTCAATTATCCTATAGACATTGGTAGAAAACATTAAGCGACTTATTGTAATCATTTCTTTCTTAAATATAATTAATCTGCTAATGAGCTTCACAAGCTGTTATAAACGTCGGAAGAAAGATTACCAATAACACGAGGATTTTAACTCCTCGAATTGAAATTTCCCTCTATTAAAAAAAATCAAACAAATAATGAAACAGATGATCAAATCTCTCCAGCCTAACACTTCTTGCCATCTTGAAAAGGAGCCATTCCCTTTATTTGATGGGGTAAGGGTAGAGGTTTGGGGGTGGGTTGCAGTGTTCGAGTCGTTAGGTATGCGCCTTCAAACTTCTGGCACGTAGAGGTATTTCCCCGTCCGATATTAATGATGCTGCTTGCTTGCTTGCCTGCCATCAAAGTCTTCGATTTAATGGCGTTCAGTTGAAGGAAGGAAGTCATCACGAAACGTTGCCAAAGCTAGGTAATCTCCTCTTGGAAAGAATTTTCACACCACTTAACAAATAATAACTGATGAATCCATGCCCCTCCTCCCCCATACTCCCCTTACACCCCTAAACACACACACACACACACAAAGATAACTTGGCTATTCATCCCAAAAATATTGAGTGTGTCATTTTTGTTATCGTTTGGATGTCAGCTAGGGGCTGTAAAAATAACTATATTTTTTTACCATTTACTGGTATACACATAATGCATTGAAAGCTTTGGTACTAATTTTTTTTTTATGGTTGTGCCTCTAAAGTTAGTGTACACAATTTAGTAAAATGTATGACGTACTAACTAACCGTATTGATACAAATAAAAGAGCTAGAATGAATTTAAAAAAAATCTAGAATGCATAGCAATTTTAATAGGATTTAAATAATAATATTAGAAATAATAATTGTTTGTTGTTTTTACTTATTTTTATTTTCTTGGCCCCACAATGGACAGTGAAATGTAACATGACCTAACTATGTCGATTATTTCAAGGGGTACCCATCTATATTGACCCTTTATGCTATGTTAGGTTAGTAAGGTTATGTAAGCCTCTTTTGCTTACATACAGACATATCAAAAATATAACTTTCAACATCTTGACATATTTTTCCTATTTTGTACATTAGACCTGAATATTTAAAAAAGTAGAAACTTCCTTGAGTTTGAGTGTAACCATACAATGGGGTAAATACTACAATTATTAAAGTATATGATCATTGACGTTCGAACAAATTTGAGCTTAACACTTTCAGTACGTTTCCCATTGAATCACAACAAACGTTGAACACAAGTCGCGGTAGTCTGAGGGCCCCAAACAAAAAGTAGACTAATTTTACAATTTCCCTTTTCTTTTCTATGTACCACCTACACGTTTGGGATATACGAAGATATTTAAGTTGGGATGGAACGGGGAAGTGAAAAAAGGCTAGTGATTTTTTCAGTTTTTATGGCAAAAATAAATAAAATAATGTTCCATAGAGCTTAATTTTCTTCACACGGTGATATCAACAGTTTTTGAATTTTTATATCATGAGCATAGTGGCATTAGATGACAAACTTTTTGAATGAATAGAAAAAGTTGTTAAATTCCAGAGCACCCTTGACAAATATTCAAACAACTGTTGATATAACCATGTGAAGAAAATTAAATTCTATGTTTAGACTGGAGCAATATTTTATTTATTTTGGCAAAAAAAAAAGTTTTTTTTCCCTAGAAAAGCTGCAAAAACACGATTTTTTTCTTGCATACCTTTTCATCCCACATTAATCTAGTAGGATATGAATGAGAAGAGTGGAATTTAGATTAAAGGAAATTAAACATGCTTGGAAGAAAAGTTTTTTTTAACGATGTCATTTAACTATAATTACCCTCCACCTAATACTGCTGAGATTCTAGCCCTGACCCAGGTGTTCAACGATGGATGTAGCTTTTGTTTCTATTAGGTCGTAATAAATAAATGGTAGAGTTTGAATTAATGGTCACGTGGATGCTCTCGTAAAGCTAACGCGAAAAGTTACTTTCAGTTAGTGAAAATAACATTCAAATAAAAAAACAAAACAAAATTTTTTCATGGTATTGTCCTATGAAAAGAGTTTACATTTTAATCGTATTTTGGTCTGTTAAATATACATTTTGAATGGTTTTTGAGCCTCCTTGTGTGAAGAAAATTGTATGTTCAATAGCCAAAAATACTTTAGATTATACTGACAACTAAAACGTTAAAACCATTATTATTTTCGTAAATTTTCATATTACGTATGATTTTATCAGTTTTTATACATTATTTTTAGAGATATTTATTCTGTCTGTTTTGTTTTGATTTAAATCTCGTTCTCTTTTATTATCGATTGTATTATTCACATACAAGAAAATCATAAGGGTTTAAAACCCAAGAGAATCCACTTCTGTGGCCACGTGGTCTAAGGTGTCATTCTTGCAATAGAGTAGACTGCCAATGACGGGGAAATAGAGGTTCAGATCTCGTTTGGGTGTACTTAGGGTGTTTATTTCCAAAATTGCTTTCCACTCTTCCTCCATGAAAATGTGGATACACTTCTTCTAAATAAAACTTTTCTAATCCCCAAATTCATTAGCGTAATAAACCGAACGAGTAATAAGACGTGGTGCTAATAATAATAATAATAATAATAATAATAATAATATTGATAGTAATAACAATAATAATAATCAGTGTAATTAAATGTGCATAACCCGGAAAGTTAGTTGTAAATGGGGGAAAGATTCTTAACTGTTCGAATGTCACTTTAAAAACAATAAAATATTGTACTGATGTGAAATGATTGTTTTTAAAATTACGTTTCCAAATTAGTGTTTAATCAAATAAATTGCAAAAAAATGAAGCTGTAAAAACGTCTCGATTAATTTATCGAGTTTAGTTGGAATCATCGATTTTTTTTTCACAATCTTAGATAATCTAATATGTAATGCAGGAATGCTAACGGTACCAATAAAATTTCTTTATACACACAAAAAGGCGTTTTGATGGCCACACGGTCTAAGGTGCTTCTCTTGCAAAATACTAGACTGTAGATGATGGGGAGATCATGATTCTATCCTGGTTAGATATGCTGAGAGTGGTTTTCCCTAAATGATTTCTCACTCTCTCTTCAAGCAAATACGAGTACACTTTCTCTAAATTAAACTTTTCTCATTCCTAACCCATTTAAGTATTTAATATATAGGCATATAATCCGTATGGGTAGCAAGATTCTGTGCTAAAAAGTAATTATTTATACAAAATGTTTTTAAAATCAGTTTACGTTTTACAAATAAGTGAACACAATCGGACACACATTTATACAATTTAAATTCCTTATAAAAGGTTTTAAGAAGTAAATAACGCGTAATATATTTTACGTAAATAAATGTTGTGTGTTTATCTTATAGTAACAATCATGTACAATATTGTTGATACCTTAAAATATATAGACAACTTTTCTTATAAAATTATAGGAAAAAAAAAAAAAAAGGTCGAAAACAAAACTCCGAAGTGTTCCTTTGGTGTTTTAAGTTTGACCGGTATCAATATTTTAGTTACCCGACACCTTATTTCAGACGGTAGGGTGTCTGTATATTGAGCTAAGGGTCCTGGGTTCGATTCCTGGCATGGATGAAAATATAGAGTCGGTGAAATGTGAGTTTACCCTTTAATAGTAATAAACTAACGGCCAGATACTGGATGTTGTGCCTGTCCTAGGTCTTAAGTTATCTTATAAGGCAGATCAAGCTCTAGCAAGCCTGTAGTGGAAAATATATGACTTCTATGAAAAAGTGACCAGGACCATAGGAGGGAAACAGTAATGGATATAAATTAAGGTATGAATGAAAAATACAGCTAAATACACATTTATCCAACTATTATTATATTTTACTATTTTATTGGGAAAAGTAATACTAACTAAACTAATGAATAAATGACATCCAAAGATTTTTTTCCTCTTAATTAACTTGATATTCAAAGCTACAGAAAGGAGTGTTTTGGCACTCTGCCAAACAACCATTAAAAGTTTAAAATTAAGTCTCCGACTCTGTGGCTATACAAACAGCGTATTCTCTAATTGGCACATAAACATAGCCTAAGACCCCTTGTAGTCTGCAAATTTTGTGACTACAGCAATACACTTCTTACTCGTTTCTATATCTATATTAGTTTTTTTTTACATTTTTATTTAAAAAAATACTCGTTTCAAAAACAAATTTGAAAAGTATATCTTTGTTAGACTCTGCTATCAGAATTGAATGAAATTCAAGGAGGTAAAGAACGGAATATATGAAGGCAATGCTTGCTATCATTCACTTGTCATGAAGTGTATTGTGATTTTATAGAGAAGAATGTTGAGAAATATATTTGTCTCTAAGAGAGATGAACAAAAAAGAGAACGGAGAAAGTTACATGAAGAACTTCAACGATTGTATGTATCCTCAAACATATTAAGGATAATGAAGGCACGCAGGATGAGATGGGGGTGGTCATGTGGTGTGTATGGGTGATGACAGGAGTGTACACAAAATTATAGTTGTAAAACCTGAAGATACAAGACCCTTTGTAAGCTGTGATGTCGATGAGGAGATAATGTTTTAATGTATTTGAAGGAAGTTGTGGCGTCAGGTGAGGGATTGGAGGGAAGCGTCTCAGGATAGGGCTGAACTCTTATAGTTCTTTAAGGTCAGCTAGATTTTTTAGTTTCTTATTTGGGAAATATAATAAAGGATTTATACATAAACAATTTTATCTTAATTGTGTTTTCTTGTAGATGTTCTAGAATCTTTATATAGTATGTGATGTTCATCCGGCTGGTAATTTGTGGCTATATGTATGTGCAACACTGCTTACCGCCTGGTCGAACTAACCGTGAACTTAAACTAATGGGGGTATGGACGACAAAAATGTGAATTTAAAATATATATACCTGCATTTTCATGGAGGCAGAATTGAAAAAAATTTAGGAATAATACTCCTCGGTACACCTAACCGGTATTCGATCCTGTACTTCCCAGTCCCAATCAATCAAGTTTGACACGAGAGTGACACGCTAGACCCTTCGACCACCGATCCGGATTTAATATAAGGGTTTCCATCTTGGTATCAAATCAAAATGTACACAACACTTTTAGGGGAGTATTCAAGAAAATTTGGACAAATTAAGCATATGCAATTTTGAAAGTGTAGTGAATATTTTTAGAGACTCATAATTTATTAGGAATGTGAGAATATTTTGTAAGAATCTTTGGTAAATGTTTATACAGTATCCCCATGGCTTCTTTGATGCTGACTGACAGCTCCCGGCTTTGAAAAGTTACCAGACCAAATTATGTATCCCTACGCCGAATCATATGATCTGCAAAAATATGTGTTTAGCAGCTGTCACTTCTGGCAGTCAAAATTTAGGTATCTACCTAAATGTTGACTATCAGAAGTCAGCTTTGAGCATTCAGTCAGCACCAAAGAAGCCACGGGGCTACTGTAGTTGAAAGTCACCATTAATAAACCTTTGTTATTTCGTCTGAAAATTGATCACAAAGAGAGAAAAAAAAGTAACTGTAAACAGTAAAAAAAAAAGACCCGACAACATTATACCATATCATCAAGTTGGTAGTACTTGCCTGCCACACCTTTTACAACATCTTATTTTCCTGGGTGATACGAAGAACAAGAAGGGGTGGATTTAAAGAGCAAAAGGGGTAAAGTGGTGAGGGGGAAGAGAAGTCTCGCTCTCTCCAGCACTTACAAAGCACTCCCTGCTGTTCAATCAAGATTAACAAAAAAAAAAAACGAAAAGGAAAATAAAAAAGGGTGAAATGTTTTTAGGCGTGCGGGGGTGGATTTGGAACGCGATAAGATATAAGAAGAAAAGGTTAGGTAGGATAGCTCACTGTCCTACACACGAAGACCAAGACATTGGATGAGACGTTCAACGTACACTTATGGGTTTTATATGTACTGTTTTAAAGAGGAATGGCGAGGGGGGAGGGGAGCAGGTCGGGTGCCAAAAGTGGTTCGTGTGAGTTGGTGTTTGTTCACCAATGATAGGACAGAATGGGGTTAAGAGGGATGGGGAGAATACTAGGGTTGCTGGTTTTAAGCGGAGGGGTAGGTGGCGTAGGTAAAAGGGGTTTCTTAACGGGGGGCAGGGAGAGGGTGGAATTTGGGAGATCAATAAGCGTTACTACCCAGGCTTTGTTGGCCGCGTGGTTCTAACGCGCTACTCTTGCAGTAGACTAGACTACCACTGACAGGGAGATCACGATTCGAATCTCGGAAGGGTTTACTAGACGGTATTTTGCCAAAATGGGTTTCTACTATCCCTCCACGCAAATGCTGGTACACTTACTACTCAAATGACCTCCCTAATCCCTAAAACCATTAGTGTGGTTAGTACAGAGGTGTATAACCTTGACAGGTAGCGAGATGTGGTGTTAAACAAAATAATATTTTCTACTTTTTACAGATTTTACATTATTAAAGGTGACCTGGCGGTCTAGGGGTAAGGTGTCAGACTTCTGTACCGAGGGTCCGGGGTTCAATCCTCGGTCTCGGCACAGATTTATCTGATTGCCAAACCCTTCCTTCACATCTGACAAGACGTGTATTAATCACAACTTGTGAATGTGTGGAATGCCGGGCCTCCACCGTGGTTCGGATCCCATGTTAAACTGTAGATCCTCCATTTAATCTCATAATCACCCTACAATTACACATCAGCGTAAGTGCGTATAACCCGAACGGGTAGTAAGACGCGGTGCTAATAATAATACATTATTAAAACACAAACATATGAAAATAACCGTTTGGTTGTTTGTGTGTGTGTGTAAGCGACTTTCGTGGTTCACTTAAAAATGCTTTTCAAACGAGAACGTCTAAAATGCTACGTTCACTTCGTAAATTAAAATGGCAAACCGAATGAAAAAAGGGCGGCTAATGACGTCATACAAACCGTCTTCGGATGTTTTCACACACTTTTTACAAAATAAAGAAGTTTTATTTCGAAACTAACTTCATGTATAACTCTTTCCATTAGTTATAAAAAAAAGTTATTTTATTTTGGTGGTTGTTTATAACAAGATAAAACTGTGAATATAATACTTTTTAATTTATTATTTCTTGTAGTATTATATATCTTGTTGCGACAACCATAAAAAAAAAAGAAAAAAAGAGTTTTAATAATATGTTTTGTTCTTTCAATGAATTACGAAAACGCCAATTATACAGTAATTCTTAGGGAAGTGTAATTAGACTCGTTTGTTGATACTCTTTTATTGATAGTATAGTATTAGTAAAAATATAATAATTATTTATTAATTGGTTGACCATAGTTTCTTTCTTCTAATGTTTGCAATTAAGAGCTTTCTGCTAACTGTTATATAAACCCTTTCCAAACGTGTATGAGCTATTGCTGACGCTTTACAGTTATACCACTTGACACAGAAAAAAAATCCCTATTTTTACAGAGACTCTTGACTCTTATCACTAATATATATTATTTTATCATCAAGAAGTACAACCCATATTTCATTTAATTTAGCTTATATTATCTAGCAACTCTTTAAATAAAATATCTTGCACAGTAACAATTTATTAAAGCAATTGTTAAGAGTGGAAAAAGTGTTAGTTATTAACTTTATTCCTGTAATTTTCCCGTTCTCTTAAACGAGTCAGAAATTACGCTCCAGGTTATATGTAGCATTTCAAGCAGTTCAACTAAATATACCATAATTAGATAGCGACATGGAATAAAGGGACATTTTCATTCCATGCAGTGGTCAATAAATGTCCTTTACTCATCCAAGCCGGCGATAAGCTTATATTATACAATAATTCAGCTGCTATACATCCCGCCAAACATTGCATCAACGCATGATCGGCTTTCATTAACAAACGTTCCGTATGGCAGCAATTTTCAACTAATGGTTTATTGTTGATTCGGTGAGCATTGAACAATTTTCACTCTGAAGTAGATAAAACCCAGAGAATTAAGTATTAACATTCACATACAGTTTCAACTTATTTAGAGAATCAAAATTATTTATATTTGAAAAGGGAAATATTTAAAAGAGTGTACAAATATTGTTCAATAATGTAAATTATAAAGGCGTTAGTGCTAAATAGCTTATTTACTTTAATAAACTGTTTTGTGAGAAATCGAGAAAGGAATGCTGTCATTAAAACAATGTTATCTTTATAGTTGTTTTAATTAACAGCCATTGTTTATGAAATAAGTGACCAATATTTTATTAGTTGACTGAGTGGAGCGAAGACCCATTTTATAGCTAGAGTGTTTGGCATTTCGTCTTTCTGTTTTTTTTAGTCCGTGACTACTGTCTAATGCGTTTACATATTCTAACAAAATTCATAGGAACTTTCTTTGAACATAAATTTAAAGGCAAAGGAATTATTTTTATTTAACTTAAAAGCTAGCGTGAAACTAAGGCTTTAAACACGTGAACAACGGTTACTATTAATTATTATAATATTCTATCGGATATTGTATTTATCAACTCATTGGCTGAATTTGTCATCAAGGAAAAATATATGTTTCCAATACAAGTAAAATTTATAGGATATATCTCAACTTAAAATTCAAATATAATCTTAAGGTGCGGCAGAAGGGAGTGCAAATATTTTTTACAGTTTTTATATAATTTAAATTTTTTGGCCAAAATATCAAATATTTTTCCAGTAGCAACATAGAGTTTAGTTTTCTGCACATGTTAATATCCACAGATCTTGAATACCAGTCAAGGGTGTCCTGTAATTTTGTCAAAACATGTTCTCCTTATTTAAAAAGTTTTGACAAAATTCCAGGACACACTTGACAGATATTCAAAATCTGTTGATATTAGCATGTGCAGAAAAATAAACTCTGTGTTGATACTGGATAAATATTTGATTTATTTTGGCAAAAAAATGTCAATTCTATAAAAATTGTAAAATTATTCACGCTCCCTTCTGCCGAAACTTAAAACTAGTAACGATAAGAGCATAACATAATCTTTAACATGATGTACTCACTATTTTTGAATGGAGGGAGGGATTTCTTCTGTTCACAAAAATAACTTATTGTAATACATTTGGACTAAGTGTTATGTCATTTTGTTTTATCATAGCCTAACAATTTTACAGAGGAAAATTACCCCTTTTTATTGTTAATTGTTTGACTGGTATAATTTATGTGTAACTGTTGACTCGACATTATTAGAATAGAATATTACCCTTAATGTTCGTTGTATGGCACATGTTAGTGGAGTCACTCTCTACAATTGCGCGTCACTTAATTGGCACTTCTAGACTATTTTATATCATGTTTAGGCTTTAGGTGAATGGGTTTGCCACCGATGAGCTACATTTTATCTAGAGAGTCTCAGATTAATAATCTCTTGGCTCGTTTCCGGTCAGAGAAGTCTAATCTGCTGTAGATAGAAGATACGCCTTGGATCTTCTTCCACTGTAGTGGTCGGATTCAAACGAAGGCGGAAGTTCCGTTCAAGTTTAAAATGAACATAATCGTTACAACAAATTACCATATCACTTAGGCTGCAGTCCCAAGGACAGACAGATTTATGAGGACATATATGAATTTTTAAGTTCAATTTATTGTATTAGAAAGTCCAAAAATGTTTACAGTCCCATTAATTATTTGAGAAAAAATAATATTTTGATTATTAGCGTTCTAACCCAAGAAATATTTATCTTCCAACTTATAAGAAATTTAAAAAAATACTGATATATATGTTGTTATTTTAGTTTTGCTTTAGAAACTGAAATCTCTAGTCAGCTAAAACATTAATATACTAACTTTTTTTTTACTTAGTACTAATTACCTTACTTTCATTGCAGCCTACTAAAAGATTCACTTCTGAGACAATTAACGCTCTTTTCCTCAAACTTACCGATCTACAACCAACACCCACATGCCGAGTTGATAATTTAATTTGTTTTGTTTATTTATTTAGAGTATTTACCAACCACACACCTTCTTTCAACCCACAACAACGCTTGTTTGGTACGATAACACTAATAGAAATTGTCTCATAGCTTTGAGAGGGTTTTAGAAAGTTTTTAAATAAGAAAGTATCAGTCATCACCTATGAAACGAGCTTCATTAACAACTCTTTTAGGGAAAGAAAGGAATTATTAAACCAAACACGTTTGAAGAACAAACGTAAGGCTCTTCAAATATTCAAACAACAATTGTATTATTGATAGAAGTCATTTATAGCCACTTATTTGTAGTTTTTTTGTTTACTACTCTTTCAAAAACAGCTATACTCTTTGAGGTTTGTTTAGTACCTATGTACAAGCGGATATTAATTTCAGGGCTCCACCGACATGTGGAGGGATCTCTTCACGTTGGCTGTGTTTAATATGGTACTTCCGGCTCTAAAGCTTCAAAACAGCTAAAACAATCTTGAACTAAGATCGAGTTTTCTATTGTTAACTTGATAAAATAGAAATGTGATTGATCGAAGAAGGCTATCGAACCAATTATAGACAATTACTTTGATCTCAGGCAGACTAAATGTCCCATAGAACTTCGTATAAAAGTAATTTTAATTTTTTTAAATTACAAATCCTAAAACATAAGGTTCACAATCATTTAGGAATATGTTGATGGTGCCTTTCCTTTTCATCTTTACTTTCTCTCTACCCCTTGGAGAAAGAAGTATTGTGATCGTTAAAAAAATGAACTTTAGATTTTGATGAATGTCGACGTTTCATGACTCCTTAAAACCGAAAAAGGGGTTATTGTGATACCATCCATCTGTCTGTCTGTCTGTTTGTGCCTATTTCAGCCTAGATATGAAACTATTTAACCGATCGGGCTAAAATTTGGTGTCTAGGGTTTTTATAAGGCTTCGCTGGGTAGTTTTTAATTAGACATCTAGCATTAAAAGTAAACTTTGTTTACTAAATGTCAAACATAGAAAAAAATTGAATTTCTTGCAATTTGCTCTTAATGATTTTGAGTATGTTTTGTATCCAAGCGCTGTCTAGAGTTACAAACAAAATGTATACTTTCATTACTTCATGAAAATGACGTTAGGAGTACTTTATACTAGCGTAAAGTCTCCAGTTTTGATCATATCTCCACAAATAACTGAGCTAAGAAATAACTTATAACTGTAAAGTTGTAGTAATATTAATAATAAAAACATTTATTTGTTGACCAGAGATGTTACTTTTTTCCTTAATATGTTTTTTTTAACAATGTATACTATTTCATTTATGCTTTTGCCACTTTGTTGGAATTAGGTGCTCTTTTTTCCTGATTATATTTTTGCAACAATGTCTACTATATCTGTAACATTACGTCGTATAATGTTACAATTGGACCATGCCCCATACTGACGTAAATGGATGTATCGCATCAAATCATACTATCCGCTCCAATAAATTAAATTAAATTTAGGATCCCTACAATAGTATTTTTCGCTGTTGTAGTTCTTGTAGGCTAAGAAGACATAATATAACAATGCTGGACAATATATTTCACGACTCAATCCAAATCAATGTAATAATCTGTTCAAGTACTTACAATATGAATCTGCTTTCAATAGAATCCGGCTAGGCTGAACGACACACGGGAATCCAAGATCGGCGACTGGGGCAAGAGAGGTCCGGTGTATCAACAACTCGTCCCGACACTCAAAATGGAATAGCATGTAATGAGGCATGAACTACCAACGCCTGCTAGAGGATACTTACGTAGCTAACCTCTGACGGATGGAATAAGAACCTTCTTACAAACATCGGGTGATTGGAAATGTTGCTGAGTTTTCCGATGGAGCAACAACAATCAACAAAGATCTACGTGACTATTTGCAGGCATCGTGACGTCACCTTGCGTGTGTTTGTGTATTCCCACCACCCCTCCATAACAACGAGATCCCTATATAATGGCTGTGCAAGCGTGCAATAATTGACTATCTTACGATCAACCATCGACGTTAGACCATTGGCATGGACCTGGAACAATGGCAGGACAAAACTTGTAAACAGTATCATATCGTCACTTTGACGGTTGGAGTAATGGACTCTAAATTACTTCCGACTCTAAAATATTGTATATAATTATTTAAAAAATATTCAGTTTAAAATATTAGACTATTATCATGATCGTCTATTTTTCCAAATACTTTACTTTTATGTGTCACCTTTTGGGCGCTTGAACATTTGCTTATATATTTAGTTCTCTTACATATACTTTGTTTATTTTCTGAGTTTCACAAGTTAATATTAAATTGTTAGGAATAGTGGATTTTTTGTAACACGGTTTCCGATCTGCGAAGTAACTAATATAAATTTAGTTTATAGTTTGGATTAACGTAACGTAATGTAACATTTATTTTTGGCTATTGAATTAGAATGACTTTAATCTTTTACTCTTTTAATATTTCTATGTTTTTATTAACGTAAAATCCTTTTTAACAGTTAAAGTCTTGTTTATTGGTGGAACTGTTGATTCCATATTCTAGTCAGATCAGATAGTCCCGGGGGAGTTTGGCTTAGGTCTGTAAGCCAAACTCTCACGTATTGTATATTGTGTAGTAAGGTCATCAAGTTTGATTTTAATTTAAATTAGTATATCATACTCTGGGAAGTACAAGTTTTTCGGAACCATTTTAAGGTGCCCTTTAGGCCTTTATAAATTTGTATCACATTTATAACTTGTACGTAATGGTATTGTCTCTTATAGACTGAACCATCAGTTTGATGATGGATTTCATGTGTCCTTTTGGTGTATACACTTGCGCAACTTTAATTATGTAAAGTTGTTTACTTCGAGTATAATTTCCAACAGAACTCATTATGATATAATGAGACCATGTACCGTTAACTGCGCTCTTGTCTTTCAATTGAATAAACTGCTCATTGTTGAATTTACAAATTTTTATAATATCCATTTATATTGTATGTTAAGTTCATCCTCTCGCTTTTATTACTTTCACTGGTCGGGTAGTATGAGGATACAGAGAGGGTGTTACATATCGTTTCATGAATATCAATAGATTTTAGTTAATGTCTCCATTTTTAAGGAAACAGAACATTTGTGCGGTGCACTGTAACATTTATTTTATTTTCACAGATCTCTATATTTTGATTTTGGGCCATCTCTAAATTAACACGTGACTCAGAGATATGGAGGTAGTTCTTTTGATAACATTGGCTGGTTTCCGCTACTACAAAGCCATTTATCTGTTCCTTGCTTCCTAGTTAACTAGATTTAAAAAAATATTATTATTATTAGCACCACGTCTACCCGTTCGGGTTGTACGCACTTATGCTAATGTGTAATGGTAGGATGATTGTGAGATGACATGGAGGACCTACAGTTTAACGTGGGATCCGAACCACGGTGGAGGCCTGGCATTCCCCACATTCACAAGATGCCTTGTCAGAGGTGAAGGAAGGGTTTGGCAATCAGATAAATCTGTGCCAGGACCGAGGATTGAACCCTGGACCCTCAGCAGAAAATTCCGATACCTTATCCCTAGACCACCACGTCACCATGCTTATGTAATAACTACGCGAATGGTTTTAAATATAAGAAAGGTTATATTAAAGTAGATCTATCCGAATTTGCGTTGAAGGAAGAGTGGAAAACAATTTTGGAAAAACCACCCTCAATACTCCCAACTGGGATTCTAACCACAATCTTCCTGTCATCGACAGTATAGTCTACTGCAATGAGTAGCGCCTTAGACCATGCGGCCACTGATTTGGTTGATTTATACATAGTTTGAAAAATGGTGTTTTTACTTTTATTTCTATAAATCTGATACCAAATGGTGTCCTCTACTTCACAAAAGCTGTTAGAATCGAAACGATGCACTTCATGGCAGTGATAACTAGCAGAGAGCTATTGCTCCATTAGAAGCGCTGAGTGAAATGAAATTGTTATTATAAACCTAACGATCCGAGAAAATCAATCGCTTATTATAGACTTTACTGATAAATGTTAGAGCGAAGACTTCTTCTGATCTAATCTGCTCAATGACCATATATTTTTCAATTACGTTTATCCATTGCTGTGTAATTATATGTTAAAAGTTAATTTATATCACTATATAATATTTTTTTGCTATCATTTGAGAAGAGTAAAAAACTGCTCAGCAAATCAAATATTTGATATGAACTCACTTTTAGCTTGTTTTAAAAATTTATTTAATTCGTAGCATGTAAACCTTCTAATATACACACACAGACTAATTAGCTTACATTTTCAGAATACAGTGACGCACACTAAATGTATCTTGTTTTAAATATTGTATAAATGATCTGTTATTTAATTAATTCATTGCGGTGCCTCTTATGACTAAATTCGATAATTTAATTCAATAATTGAAAAACTGAAAAAAGGAGTTACAAAATTAATATATAGTGATTGAAATACCTTAGCTAAGTCTAATATATTTTACAAATTAAATATGTGAAGAATTTATAATAACAAATTTTAATCCGAATTATCTTTAAATAATATCTTTGAAACTAATTTGCATAATTAATACAAATGGGATTAGAACGTATTTTATTTCGACCTAATTTGTTTTTTCTCCTCTCAAATGCGGATACATTTTCTCTAACATTATACCTTCCTTATCCCTAACACATTAACGTAATTAATTTATTAATATAAACCAAAAATGTACTAAAACACATTGAAAAAAAAAATAACCATTTTTATTTAAGTGCTTTTATTAGTGTTTTGAGTTTCTTATTCTGAAGAAAAATGAATTTACCATTTTATATAAATCAGTTTGAAAATAATGACGGTTGACGATCAAAGAAAGCCTCGGTTACCAGAAGTCAATAATGTTTAGTGAAGTAGACTCTTAGAGTAGATTAAGAGGGTTTTACACAAAAGAGACTGGAATTAGTAAAGTTCGGACCTTGTAAATCGTGTCACAAGATGGCAACATGCCAACAAGTTGATGGTTAGTAGAATGTCCTCTTGTTCTTGGCTCTACCTTTATCCTTCTCTCCAACCCATGCAATTTCTTTCAGCTACTAACGAATAAGAAAAAAAAAAAATCAATCCATAAAATATGCGTAGTCTTTTTCGGAAAACATTTGATCGCAAAGAAACAAAATGAATATTTAAAATAACAAGGTGATGAATTTAGTTTTCCAATTAATGGGGTTTCTCAAGGCTATGGTGTTACCCTGAAAGTGGCAGTCTCACCTCAAGAGATTATACCACGATCTTACGTTGATAACTACGCCATAGTAGAAACGTGCAAGAAAAATGTACTATTCAGGTTAAACGTAGTGTACATAACACGTATTTTAATGCAAATTAATAAAGAATATTTGCACAGCTAGATTTAGATAGTAAAATATTTAAGTAAAAATTAAGAACGTTTCTTAAACAATGTTCATATATTAATACGTACACCATCTCTTAATATATAAAGGGTAGCCTTAAGGAGAAAAAAAGGAGGGGAAAGCCCAATTTTAACTCAAATTGAGTTAGTGCTGCTATCTGTTAAACAATCATGAGACCTTTCTAAAACTCTAGATTATGGTTATATTTAAAATTAACTAAATAAATGTGTTTCCTGGGGTCCTTATAAGGTTTAAGATATTAAAATTGTCCTGAGAAATGGGTGAAAGGTGTTTTTCTTTTTCCCTGTGCTCCTCTGATAATAACAGAACCAATGAAATAATACTAATCATAAAGTAAAATATTATCAATGTTTAGCGCAGAATAACGTGTATGGTTTTTTCTTTAGTTTATTTTCCTTTTACCCTATACTCTAATATAACTGTTTTTACATAAAATTTTACATTTATCATCCCTTTCCTCTTACACCGGATACTATCTCTGAAGAAACTGTATTCCTACTATTGGGAAACAGCGTTGTCACTCTCCTGTATTCTTATGGTCAATATTCACTTAGTTATAAGACAAGTTTGGCAACGCTGGTTGGTCAATGTTGCCAGTAGCTCCTTCTTACCCCAGCAGAACACTTTCAGACATAATTAAGAGCGAAGAGATTTGGCAACAGTTAAGTGAGAGAGAGAGAGAGAGAGAGATAGAGAGAGAGAGAGAAAGAGAGAGAGAGAGAAAGAAAGTGAAGATAAATATTTTCTCCATAAGATCTGCAGTCCCCTCAGTGATGGTATTGCGAGTAGTATGGATATGCGGATAGCCCGGAAGGATAGTTAGATGTGGTGAAATATACTCACTGACACTGCAATTTGTCTTTGGGGGTAAAATCGATGATTTTAAAAAAAATTGATTTAAATGTATTGGTGTATCTTGACAAAAATACCTTAGATCAGTCGGTAGCGTGTCTATCTATTGAGCTAAGGGTCCAGAGTTCAATTCCCGACTTAGTCGAAACATTTATCATTGGTGAAATGTGGGCTTACCCTTTGATAGTGTTGGATTAATGGCCAGGGGACTGGATGTTGTGCCTGTACTGGTCTTAACGTAGATTATAAGGCATATAAAGCTGCGACAAGCTGGTAGTGGAGAATATATGACTTGAATAAAAAAACTGACCTAGGACACAGGCTGGAAACAGTAATGGATGCAAAAAAGTGTATTTTAACAAAAATTGTAAAAAAGGGGCCTTCCTACAAAAACACCAGTGTGTGAATTTTTATATTTATGTTTATGTTTGCATACCTTTGTACAGGGTTATTTTTTTAAACTATTATTATTTTATAACACATTTCTCCAAACTGTCTTAAATCATAAAAAATATAAATGTATTATTCACTTGTGCTGTAATTAAGCTTAATGTGTTCAATATGAATACTAATAATGTGGATTTTTCCTGTGACATTTAAATATAGTAGGATATTTATGAATATCTAGTTAATCTTACTTCTATAAACGAGTTTAAAGTGTCAACATTTCGAAATATATTTTATTGTTAGTTTTTAATACAAAAATAATTTCACAACAATTTAGCAAACATTTTAGGATTTAAATTTATAAAAGAGAAAAAACTATTTAAAATTTAAAAATTTAAATGACAATTAATTTTAGAACATGGTCAAAAGTGGGTTACGATTTTGAGAAGTAATTAATTAAAATATTTGTTCCTACAACATATCCATTATTTCCTCTAAAGAGACTCTATCCACTTGCCTTTAGATTAATTATTTATTGTCTGCTAACCCTGGTGTTTAATGTACTGATTATTAAAAACGAATCTTGCTTTACTTATAATGATACAGTTAAAAGAGTCCAGTGTGTGTATCCTTCCCCCCACCACCCGTCCTTTGATTCGCACCAGTGCTAATCATTTGTCAGTCAGTCTTTATTCACATTGTTAGAAAAAATATGTACAGCATACATTAGAGGTGGAAGTTTTTACTTTAACGATAATTTTGTCTTTTATTAAAAAGTAGAAAAGTTAAAATGTTAGTACCCTTAGTTTAACATGTAAGGCAGCAATCCTTCCTTGCATTATTCAACTATGGTGTGTTTATACGATAGGATCATAGTGTGGTTGATCAAGGTAAGACTGCTTGTTACCATTCAAGGCTTAAAGATAGAAACAATTAAAAAAATATTGGTTCAAAACTATGGTGATTGTTTCGGTGAACATATTTATTTTATTTATTTAAAATCGCTTCTTACTATTCGTTCGAACTATATGCTTATACTAATTAGGCTAATGGGTTAGAAATTGGGAAGGTTGGATTTAGAAGAAATTAACCCAAATTTGCGTTCAGGGCGAGTGGAAAACCATTTAGGGAAAACTACTACCAGCTCACTCGACTGAGATTCGTACCTCGATCTCCCCGTTCTCGCCAGTCTAGCTCAACACGAAACTAGCGAGTTAGCTAACTGCTCCACCGAGGCGGGTTGGTGAACATAGCATTTAATAATGATTTCATAGCCTTAATAGACCGGGATAAATAGGTATTAAACGACACAATGGCAAGGTACCCTTCCTTAACTGATCAAGTTTAAACAGATGTAATTAATTTGTTTTAGCAACTACACTAATTATTACATGTAATTTAAATATTTAAATTTTAAAACAACACGTTTCATTAACAAAATGTTCATATATTTATTTCTCCCCAAAATAATTATTTCTAATCACTTTGTTTCAATGCGTCAAAAAATTCGGGTTCAAATAATTAAACAATTATATATTTGTATCCATTATACCACCATACAAATAATTGCAGATAAATCCCCATATATTTCAATTCAGAATATAATATTCCAAAAGGAAATCAATTAAATGCAAATAAAATGAACTTTTTAATGTATAGGTACAAAGCTGTTCCTGGGAGGGTTAAATAAACATTTATTTTAAGAAGGTTGTGGTGTCAGTTTAGGGATTGTGTGGAGGTGTCTCAGTTTAGGGTTGAATGGCGAGCTTATATTCTGGTGGACATGAACATTCCCGTTCATTTTAAATCCAGAAGGTTTAATTTTAGTTTAGATGCAACGATGGTGACATTTTAAAAAATAAATTAACTACAAAATAATCAAAGTGCCCTATATATTAGAAAGGTTTATATATAAATATACCAACTTTCTTAAGAATGGCATATCTTACACCAAGAAAAAGTTATTGAATTTTCTTTCACTTATACATACGTCAAGTCATGAAACTATACATTTTGATAGATCTTATCAATACCCATAAGATAACACTAATAATTCAATTATATGTTAAAAATATTGACCAAAAAAATGTAAAAGCTTTTACCATACCAGCTTTCAAAAGGTCTATGAACATTTAACTGATGGAAAGTTATTTAATAGCTAAACATGATTAGTGATATATTTTTTCAATCTATTTTGTACCCTCCTTTAACCATAATAAACATTTAATCCAAACATGGGTGAGGATAACAAAAAAGTTGTTTCATTTCAATACCAATTCGATACCGGGGTGGGAATACTAATATCAGTGATAGTATCAGGAAAAAAGGTATCAAGTAAAAAAATACTAGTATCGAAAGGAAAATATAAGATGTCGACATTAGTAAAGTATCGATATTTTTTCCACATCCCTATCCCTGAATACATCTCTCCAGTCCACTCCTTTCCGATATAATATACAAAACTCATTGTTTATATAAACATCAAATAGACAACCACGTCCTCAACTGAGTTTGCCATCAATTACTAATAATGGCTTTGCAAGTTGGTATAATAACACGCATTATGCCACGTATACAAAAGTATCGATACTGGACTCATTAAAAGTATCGATACCGTACTAGTATCGAAAGAAGAGTATTGATAAGAGTTATTATCAGTATTGAAACGCACATAAACATTTCTTCTTCGTCTTCTTGGGCCACATTTGAGTTTATTGAGTTATTTGAGCTCTAAAAACGATTTTTTTTAGTTTGTGATGGCCGTGTTCATTGATAGAGGAAGGGGCAGTAAGACTGGTTGACACTTGCCCTGTCAGGTATCAGGCTGTATTGATAAACAAAGAGGAAACAACAGCTATGAATTATGACGAGCTAAAAGAGATTGAATACTAGAGTTGCTTCTTGCTTTTCATACGGAAAACGAGTGAGAATTGAGAAATAGTGTCATTTGTTCTTCCTCCACAGTCCACCCTGGTAAAAACTTTAATGTCCATCACGAGTGAAGTTATCAAAATAGTTTTTTCTTTCTTTATCGATCATATAATGGAGTGTGGGTACTAATATCAAGTAAAAGTATCGAAAAAAAAAAATCACGTAGAAAAACATTAATATCAAAAGGAAAGTATCGATATTATTAAATTATCGATACTTTATTTTTTACATTCATAGGCTGACTTCTGGGGTAAGAGAAATGACTGTAGCGGTCTAGATCACATACTTGGACATGTTTGGTTAAACAAAGTGTGTCAATCCATGACACAAAGCATTTTGTTCGCGATATTGAAATATGTTCGAGGTGCTTGGAAGTATACCGTACGCTACAACGGGGAATCAATACCATCCCCAACGAATTGTTGTGGCAACCATTGGTTAACACGATTCCCACGATAGGGAACATTTGCCAAATTAAAATGTTTAGCACAACGGTTCTGAAACTGTGGTCCACGAGCATGCCTCGAGGCTTGACGAGTGAATTCAAATGGAAATTAGAAGCATTCTGGGCTTAAAATAAAAACTAAACATCATGGTAGCATATATGTATTGTATAGTTTCAATCGACTACAAGCTATCAACGAATACTGTTTACCTGGTTTTTCATTAATATTAATAAGAACTTGTTTCTAACAAAAAAAAAAACCCACACCATCACTCATATTAGAAAAAAAGTTTTGTGGTTGAGCGATTGCTATTGTTAAACTTTTAAAACTTTATCTTAGAAAAATATATTTTCGTCTACTTTAACTTTCCGAATCGACTGATTATATCAACACACGACCTATAATAAACCCACTTTTTTCTAGAACCGACACAACATCCAGCCCCCCAACCGATAATTCATCATCAGGAAAGAAGAAACCCACATTTCACCAAAGATATATTTTCCTGCCATAGCAGGAATCGAACCCGGGACCTTTAGTAAACAGACACGCTACCAACTGAGCCACAATGTCTCAATTGACCCAATAAAATATCTTGTAGCTAAATAACGTAGTAAGAGTCAAATTTGAGATATTTAATATGTTTATGAAAATTCTAGTTTTATGCAGTATAATATAAAATATAAAGATGTCACCTGCATTGGTGGGCACGCGGATTAAATATTAGGTTCATCTAGTCTGTTTCGCTAAGGACGGGGATATTGGGATCAAATCCCCGTTGTGTATTTTAAGAAGTGTATTTTTTTAACGTTACCTCCATAAAAAATTTGGTCTATTTCCTTTTAATTCTACCTCCCTCACCCGTATTAATTAGCTGATAGAATAGTCCATGGCATTACACTCGTAATAGACTGGAGTCATGATGATAGAAGATCGGGGTTTGAATACCGGCTGGGTATACTGAGGATGATCTTTCTTAAATGGTTTCCACACATTCTACTATGCAAATGAGTGTACATTTATTCTAAATTCAAACTTACTACTCTCTATCACCCTAAGCGTCACTAGTAGATGTGCGTATAGCCCGAATGTCTGGTGCTGAATTAAAAATATGAGCATAATCCAAAGGAGTATTTTAAGATGAGGAAAGCCCACTTCGGGGGCCGCGTGGTCTAACGTGCTACTCTCAGGTTAAACTAGACTAACATAAACCGGGGAGATCAGAGATTGATCCTGGTTAGATGCACTGAGGAGGATTTTCCATAATTACTTTTCTACCTACCCTCCACGCAAATGTGGGTGCACTTCCTCTAAATTAAACCTTATTTGTCCCTAACCCATTAGGGTAATAAGTAAATAGGCGTACAACCCAAACGGATAGTAAGACGTGGTGCTCAAAAAAAAAGTAAGTACAAATAATGAAACTCTTAGATCTACATAAACATCACGTCTGCGTCGTTATATGAACCGGCGTGCTGAAAAATAACAGTTACAAAATAAGGGGAGCATTAATTTAAAGGTGGTGAGGATATTTGTAAACTTTGAATAATCCTCTTTCTAGGATATTCGACCTCATTCCGGCCACGCCCATTTTATTCCCCAACCTCTAATTTGTTGACGTGGTTAACTTTCTGTATCACGCACATGCTTGTAGCATTTTGTCTGAGGGCTGGACTGCTTATGTAGAGCCGATGGCATGTGATGTGTGACAAAAAAAAATGGGGGCGCATATTTATCTTATGTGTGATTAAGGTGGGATGGAAGGGGACGCAAGAAAAGGATAGCGTTTTTTCAGTTTTCATGGCAAACCTTTTTTTGTCTAGAATAAATAAAATATTGCTTCAGTACAAACATAGAGTTTAAATTTTTTCGCATGTTGATATCAACAGTTGTCAAATATCTCTCATGAGCATGGTGGAATTGTCTAACAAACTTTTCAAATGAAGAGAAAAAGTTGTCATTAAATTCCAGAACATCCTTGACAGATATTAAAGAAATTTTGAGGTCACCATGTGAAGAAAATCAAATTCTGTGTTTGTACTGAAGCAATATTTGGTTTATTTTGTCTAAAAAAAGTTTTTCCATAAAACCTGTAAAAAGGTTGACTTTTTCTAGCGTCCCCTTTCATACCACCTTAAACACAAAAGAGGGGAGAAAACACACAGTTGTGACAAAGTATTTGAAATAAGATGTGATTTATTGTATTAAATAAGACTAAATAAGGCATACAACTTATTAGAAATTTCTAAAATCTTGTTGGTTTTTTGAGATTTTATGAACACTATTAAGTCGATCAATCCGATTTTTAACACCACCTTTTACTACCCAGTCGGTTTATATGCTACGCTTATGGGTTAGGGACGAGACACGTTTAATTTAGAGGAAGTGTGCCCTCATTTGAGTGGTGAGAGAGAGAGAGAGAGAGAGAGAGAGAGAGAGAGAGAGTGGAAAACCCTTCACTACACCAGACCAGGATTGAAAGATAATCACCCAGTCATCAGCAGTCTAGTATATTGTGATAGCAGTGCCTAAGACCATGCAGCCACCTAAACGAGTGATTAATCAGTTAATAGGCTTAATTATAAAGGTTTTTTCTGTGGTTTATTTTTAGTTTAAAGGATGTTCCAAATAGTGGTTATTCGAGAGAATTAGTTCCCAGTTCATTAGGAAATTGATTCATATCTGTAAAATGTTAAATAATGATAGAGATCTTCGAATGATTATTCTATAAATATCGTATATCCGCTTAGTTTTTTATCATATTATTTTGCTAAATCAAATAAATGCTTAGAAAACTAAGACATCTTAAATGATTACATTTTACAAAGGAACATAAAGATGTGGAATCTAANAGTCATTATAATTAAAATCAATTCCGTAATTAGTAAAGGTATATATTTATATTTCTCTATGCTTATATATTTTCTGTCAAACAATTTAAAAATTTAAAAAAACAAAGCATTTTCGCTACTAAACATCATATATAACTAAAATCATTCTTTGGTATTAAATCATTTTAATATCCTATCCTTTTTTTAGAGATAGGATTCCCTTTAGGAGATTGGGCATGATTTTTAAACCAAATTGAAAAAAAACAAAAAAAAAACAATCATATACACTGTCATTATAATTCCTCACTTGTATAGTTATTCAATTTGATTTCAAACATGTGTTCTTTTCTTTTTTGTTCAGCACGCCAAACAATTTTTCACAAGCTTCCAACACGTTTTCAATTGAATTTAAATCTTGCGCAGCAGAAAATATATGAATTTTTTATTTGTTGGGCAGTGGAATGTGTGATTAAAGGCTTACATTTATTTTTTTCTCTTGCAGGGTCCGTGTAGCTACTTGCGTTTATGTAATTTTCACTGTTGTTTTACCATCCTCTCCCCAAGCAAATACCAAGAACGTCCTTCTCGTCTACATTCATCTTCCCAATAACAGCTCTTAGACCTAATACGGTGGTCGAATGGTTTAAGGTCTCAATCTTGCGTAGCAGTGGATTGTCGATGACATGAAGATTTGGGTTCGAATCCCTGTTTGATGTGCATAGAATGAAGCTTTTTAAATGATTTTTCACTCTCCCTCCACACAAATACGTGCACACTTAATCTAAAATTCAACCTTCATTCGTATTACGTTAACGTAATTGATATATGCGTGTAACCAGAACTTGTACTAAGACGTGTTGAAAATTACAGAATCATTAAAAGAAAGTCTCAGCTTAACCTGACGCCTCTCCACGAAACACCGTTGTGGCTACGTTTTTAATGGAGTTGAAACTCTTTAGTCCGTCACCCTTGGGCTTTAACGAGTACAGGATCACATAATTTGACTCCTAAGAACCCTCCTATTAATCTCTATACCTATTCCACACAAAAATAATATACCCAGGCACTCAGCTTCCAGGCAAAAATGGTTGCACTCCTTTTGGCAGCTTGAGTCCTTCAACACTAGGATCGCTGCGGTTAGCTATATCTTCATCCAGCAGTGACACTAGCGAGGCCCAGTGTAGAAGGACTCAAGCTGACAAAAGGAATGCAACTAAACCCCGTAAGGTTGAGAGTCTGTTTCTTACTTGTCTGTGGCCTTGGCTTGGCCTATCCCTCTACATTCTCATGGCCATGTCATACAAGGTAGAATAAATAATAATACACCACCTTTCACACTTCTTGGTTTCTTGGAAGACATTATATATGGATAACTAGATTGTGTAACCAAAACATCTGGATGCATATGTCAACAACTTTGGCGCCTTTCTACTGCTAATAGCATAATCCTGGTGGCCGCTCCTCTAACTAATGGCGGAAGATTCAAAACGTACCGGACCACCGATTTCCATCTGTTCATGTATTTCTTATATAAATACAAAATAATATTTGTGTAGTTCACTACAAAAATTTTCTTCAATCTATTTATTCCCTTTGGTAAAATAATATAGACAGTTTGTATTTAGTTCTAGTGTTAAGCAATATTTCTAAAAGAAAAATCCCTATCATTTTGATGAAGGAGCCAAACATCCAGTATTCTCAAAAATATTTCCTACTGCTCATTATTTCACTCAATATGAAGTAACTAATATTTTTACTAAGCACTATGTCATACACCTGTTAAAGGTATGCAGTCAATCAGAACAGTTTCCGCATTCCTCGAGGCATAAGAAACTCTTCAATGAGCAATGATAGGATTATAATAGACAAATATATGTTCACCTGTGAAAAGTGTGTTAGTAGTGTAATAAAGATTTTATATATGTGTGAGGTCCAATGAATAGTTTTCTTTTGTGTATAGCGGACCTCAATTCATGTTAATACTTATGACATGTTCTTAATTTTAATACAGTAATAAGATTTATTTATTGGATCTCAAGATGAAATATCTCCTATAATTTATCCTTTGATTTGAAGTTGACATTTTTCCTTAGTGATCAAGTTATACAGAAAACAAATTAATACTCTATTCTATAGCAAATAGTATTCAATGAGACTAACCGGTGTTCGCGTGGTTCAAGACATCAGTTTGGAAATATATGTCAAAATTTAAAACATTATTATTAGCACCGCGTCTTACTACCCGTTCGGGTTATACGCACTTACGCTACTGTGTAATGGTAGGGTGATTGTGAGATGAAATGGAGGACCTACAGTTTAACGTGGAATCCGAACCACGTTGGAGGCCTGGCATTCCCCACATTCACAAGATATCCTGTCAGAGGTGAAGGAAGGGTTTGGTAATCAGATAAATCTGTGCCGGGACCGAGGATTGAACCTCGGTCGCCAGCACAGAAGTCTGACACCTTACCCCTAGACCGCCAGGTCACCTATAAATTAAAACAAATACTTCTAGATGCACGATAGATTAAAATAACATTTTAAATCCGAATCAATTTATATGAGCTATTAAACGAAGAACCACTTAGGGGCCACCATTTTGAAACGGATGACCGGATACAAAAATCATGTAGACGTATTTTTGAGTCGAGTAGCAAATAAATTTCCTGATAAGTTTCGTTCAAATTGGTTTAAGCCTTTAACAGGATAGAACAAATATTTGGACAAATAAACAAATTAATACCAAACGGTAATGACTAACCACAACATTGCTCCGTTCGGCCGATGAGAATTACGGCTAGGTATTTAAATATGATATTTGGTGCCAGATATAATTAGTCAATAACAAAAGTTGGTAGTTTGTGTTAGTACCTTAGATATGTAATACAATAAAATATGAATCAAACACGTGAGTGTCAAATACAATATAATTATCAGAAGGATTGTTGATGGTATGTGAGGAATTTATTTTAATCACCCACATCAGAGGTAATGATGATTGGGATGTAAGTTACATCGTGTAAGCCTTGATAGGCTTGAATGTTATTCAGGTGTACTAAGGGAGTTTATAACTAAAAATAAAGTCACGTTCTCTAGACACAAATGCTAATACATATCTAAACTTTTACCTTCATCATTGTCATGTTAACATATATATTCAGATAGAGCGAAAATATAGTAAGACTTTTAAATACATGAAAAATTATATATTATACGGGGTGTTGTTTTTAAGTTGGCACAACGACATTATTTAAAAAAATCTTTTAAGAAAGGAAAAAGTTTCAAACATAGTTGCTTGGTTTTGAGAAACTGACAAAACTACATTCATTTATTTAATGGACGTCTTAAAGGACATCTCAAGGTCAACTATTGTTTTTCTAATTTAACCCCTTTTTTTATTGCAGAGTTGTATTCGACGTAAGAAAATAAACACAGGGTTCCATTAAAAAAAAAAAACAATAGTTGACCTTGAGATGACCTTGAGAATGTCCACTAAATAAAAAATATATTGTGTAATTTGTCGCCGTCTCAAAACCAAGCAAATTTGTATGAAACTTAAATGCGTTTTTTTAAAGATATTTCAATGTGCCATCTTAAAAAAAACACTCTGTATATATTTGAATGGGCTAAGAATTTATTGGGATGACTAAATTTAATATTAAATAATACGATATAAAATAGAGGAAATAGCGTAGAGGGAGAGTGGTAGACCATCTATGAAGAATCAGCTTCAATAGACGAAGCTTAGATTTGAGACTCAACCTTACAGTTACCGTCATACCAAATTAGATTCTCCTGTAACTTAGTCTACACGCTCAGCAGAGTGGGTGTTTCCTAGTTAGCTGGAGAACATGAAGAATCACAAATCGGTGGTCACAAAGTAATGGAATCCCTCGGAAGGGAATGGATAGTATAAAGTGGTATGGATTTTTTTTTACTTGGGGCGGTCATTATGAGAACAAAGCTTTGTTAAAATTGGTTTCCATTTCTGAAACAACGTTTAATCCATAGATCGACTTACGTTCTTCGTCATGGCCACATATCAGGGTGAATAATATAGTAACGTAAAGGTTACATTCCCAGATAATATTTCTATTCTATGAAACGGGAAAATGATTACCACCAATATTATCGATCTACGTAAGTGACAACGTGACAGATAGTAAAAATATATTTTTTATTAATAAAATTTATACTTAATTAAAATTATATGCAATATATACCTACATATCAGCAAATAAAACCACAATATTATAGAAATAAATTTGTCAATTTGAATGCTAGTAAACCGGTGATTTGGAATTATTTAAAAATCGAACCTAATAACAAGGGTAAGAACATATATACATATATATCTTTAAAATATTTTTGATTTGCAATACAAGGATTTTACAGAACAAGCTTCGGTAAAAATGAATGGATATATTCTAGCCTTTAAAATAAAACATTTACTGAGTAAATTCAAAAGTTAAGATTGTTTAGCTTGATATTAAAAAAAAAGTATATAAGTTGGCAAAATATACTTTCTATTATGTTTAACAGATATTTTTAATATTCAATTAATAATGATAAGCTAATAACTGTATTTTATAACGTATTTCGGGGAAATATATAGGTTTTCCCTATAGGATTTTCTTGCACTACTTACAGAGTAATATTGTCTAGTTATTTTTCTTTAAACTAAACAAGAGGACTTTTGTCAATATTTACTTATTTAATATTAACATTATTTACTTTCTGTGAAGTACGCTTAGCGTAAAATATATGTATCTGCAAATTAATATCTTATACAATAGATTAAAACTTTATAGTGTTAATGATGAAAATATTAAAAACATTAACAATTATTTCTAAAATAATATACATTAATCTATATTTTAATATTTGTCTCAGAAATAAATTAGGTACCATTAAGTAAAAAAGTTATACCTTGATTGCCTACACCATAATATAATCTTTATAAGTACTCTTACTGTTTTAAATGTAAACAAAGTGTGCACTTAAATACGTTTGAGTAACATTCTTTTATAAAATGCGGTCTAGGGGTAAGGTGTCAGACTTCTATGCTGGCGGCCGGGGTTCAATCCCCGGTTCCGGCAAAATATTTATCTGATTACCAAACCCTTCCTTCACCTCTGACAATACATCTTGTGAATGTGAGGAATGCCAGGCCTCCACCGTGGTTCGGATTCCACGTTAAACTGTAGGTCCTCCAATTCATCTCACAATCACCCTACCATTATACATTAGCGTAAGTGCGTATAACCCGAACGGGTAGTAAGACGCGGTGCTAATAATAATAATAATAATTTTATAAAATGTTTGGCTCTACTCTGAAATAAGACATGGGGAAAATTAATATTCATATTTATGGAAAAGACGTTTTAGAAAATATCCTAAAAAATGGATGAAAGCAAGGAGTGTTTATAATGAAAGTTAAGAATTAGATAAGTTGATCTAGAAAAATAGACAAAATTATAATTTATAAATCAAACTGTTAACAAGGTGGTAGATATATTAAGTGAAATCAACAAGCACTAAATTGTATAATTTAAATATAATTTTGGTGAAGAAACATAGTTTAAGATATGAACATTTATAAAATATATAACGCATCATCAACTAAAATATAAATCTCAAACTAGTTGATGAATAGTCTAAAACATAAGTTGACACATAAAATATTAATACAAAAATACAAAATACAATATAATGTGGTACGAAAAATGTTCTTAGGTCCAAATTTGTTGTGAAATGAAATAATAAAAATTAGGTTAACATCTGGCAAACTGCCAAACAAATTAAATTAACTGGTTATGTAATGTAGAATAATCTAAGTCTTATCTGTGTTTTCTATGTCCCATTACTCCTTTTTTGATATGCAGCACTGGAAAGAGGCTGGCTTACTTCATCCCGACATGGTACCATAATCATGGATATAATGTCGTGAAAAACACGACGTGTTGTTAAGACGGCTAGATGTTATGGAACAGAGATATTATTTATAAAATAATTCTCAAACGTTTCATGATTATCAGTGAAACCACCCATATTGATTGAACTCAAGAGTAAAGTAGAATATTGATGTAGCGTGATAGAAAGTAATCAGATAGAACCGCACGCCTCCTGCGGCACGAATGTGATAAACCTTCAAACGTGAGGATTTTCTCTTCACATTTGGATCATTTAAACATGCGCTTACCAGCTCAGGATTCACTATTGGCTCGTCTCCATTTCTGGGGACGGGAATATGGCCGTGTTTCAAATCCCGGTCCCAAGTACTTTGGGTGGGTTTCCCTCTCTCTCTTCATGAAAATACATGTTCATCTTCTCTAAATTTTACCTTCCTCATCCCTACCCCACATGCATATCCTGGACTGGTAGTAAGATGCGGTGTATCCAAGTACAACATACATGTATTGATTGTGTTTATGACCGGTGACCTGGTGGTCTAGGGGTAAGGTGTCAGACTTCTATGCTGGAGTCCGGGGTTCAATCCTCGGTCCCGGCAAAGATTTATCTGATTACCAAACCCTTCCTTCACCCCTGACAAGATATCTTGTGAAAGTGAGGAATGCCAGGTCTCCACCGTGGTTCGGATTCCACGTTAAACTGTAGGTCCTCCATTTCATACATCTCACATTCACCCTACCATTACACATTAGCGTAAGTGCGTATAACCCGAACGGGTAGTAAGACGCGATGCTAATAATAATAATGATTGTGTTTATGACTATAACATGCACTAAGCTTAAACTGTTATAGTTTCATTAAAAATTTAGCACTAAATTTTAAACAATTATATATATATTATTTGTTCAACTTACATTTTTAAAAATAAATAAAATAAAGGTTTGTGTTTCAAATCATGTATGTATTCTTTCAAGACCTCTTCCTATCCATTTGGGTTATACCAATAAGTACTAATTACTCTACTACGTTTAGGATGAGAAAGGTTAAATTAAGATGAAGTGTACCTGCAATTGTGTGTAGGAAAAACCACCCTCAGCACATCCGAATGGGATTCGAATCCCTATCTCCCCAACATTGGCAATTCAGTCTATTGCGAAATGATGCCTTATACCATACGCACACCGTAGTGGATACAAATATTAAATTAGTATCAATATCATATTTGTAATTACAAACAGCTTATTTCTGTGGTGATACCATTTATTCAATTAATTTGTAGCTATCCAGGTTTAGAGTTTTCAAGAGGAAGATAATTTTATTATAATTATAATTTGTGTTGATCTACTATTTACTGAATACAACAAACAAAACATAATTTAATATCATTTTTGAAACTTATACATATCCACACGCTTGTTTATCACTAAATTCTCAAACATAGAAAATAAGTATAAGTTCGTGTTTACTTGTTTATTCTAGTTTAATAAAAACAAAGCTTTGTTAATACATTAAAAACAATATTTTTAATTTCTTAAGTTTTGTGCATTGTGTTTTCTAAGTATTTTCTCCTAATATAGTTTACTATTGTGTTCTAGAACGCGTGAAAATCATACATGTCATAATTAATGGAATGTTTATTGATATGTAATACGCAATGGATTGGTTTGAAAAATTAAGAAATTACCATAATTAAAAACGATCAAACCTAAAACAAACTTCCACTAATAATTTGACAGTCATAGCTCGGTAGTATTTCTAAGGCTACATATTTTATACCTTTAAAACAATATCTAATAAAAAGCATAGGCCTATATGAATATATGGTTGACCTGGTGGTCTAGGGTTAAGGTGTCGTACTTCTGTGCTGGGGGTCAGGGGTTCAATCCTAGGTCCCGGCACCGATTTATCTAATTACCAAACCCTTTCTTCACCTCTGACAATACGTGTAATAATCACACACAACTTGTGAATGTGGGGAATGCCAGGCCTCCACCGTGGTTCGGATCCCACGTTAAACTGTAGATCCTCCATTTCATCTCGCAATCACCCTACCATTACACATTAGCGTAAGTGCGTGTAACCTGAACGGGTAGTAAGACGCCGTGCTAATAATAATGTATGAATATAAATAAGTACAGTACCTTAAAAAGTTACCTAATTATGTAGGTAATATAAATATATAAATACAATAATATTTAAGGTAATCTTGATGTGGTTTAAATATATATATGTTGATATTAATGGCATGAATATACATTTACTTTTGTTTACCGAGTCTTACTATCTATCCTGGAATATCTGCACATTTAGAATGATCAGGTAAAAATAAGTGAAATAGAATTAAGGATGAAATGTACACGCAGCCGCAAGATGAGAGACTTGGGAACCATTTCATAAAAACACCCTGAATATACTCAAAATAGATTAGGACACCAAACTCCCCGTCAACCATTCCACTGTGACAGCGACGACTTAAAGTACGGTACCATCGATGCGGATTAAGGTTAAAGGTTTATTTCATTTCTAATAATCCTCAAAATTAAATAATTGTAAAAATAATTAGAAATACTATGCTAAAAGACAATAAATACGCCGTGTTAAAAGAGTTGGGTGGACAAACGCTGACATATAATGTATTTATCTTGTTGAATACTATCATTTTAGGGAGTTTCCGTTTCCTCACATGTTTTTACAAATCACTGTGTGTGAGTCAGCGCGCACCCTTAAGACGGGTCCACACTCGTATTAGATCGCTGCATCCCTCTTACAGTCGGTGTGTTGCTTTCGCATCAAAGGAAGCTATGGGTTGACAGGTCTAGACATGATTCAAAGTGAGGAGACGACCGGTCTGGACGTGCTCTGATGTGAATATGCGACAAGTCTGGACACGCTCTGAGGTAAGGATACGACAGGTCTAGACGTGCTCTGAGGTGAGGATACGACAGGTCTGGATATGCTACAAACCAATCACTGTCGTGAGTCAGTAAAGCTTGATTCACATGTTCACCGAAAATAGAAAGCAAAATCTGCTTCAGTTGTTCAAAAATTCACACGCTGTATGTTGACCCAGAATGCATTACAATGCTAACTAAAAACAGCTGATTATCAACATATATTACTTCATAGTGGATAAACATATATTTCAGATCTTTCTACCGATGGTTGTTTACAAATTATAACGCTGTGTCGTGGCTCAATCCAATACATCGATACAAGCTTTATATTAACAGGTTATTTCAAATCTCCTCACAACGCAGCTGTTTGCTTGCTTCTATTTCTACAGTGCATGCGCACTGATTTGAGATGGTTGGTTCTGAGAGTTTGTTGGTTCTTCTGTGCCGAATATCTCAGGCAGAGTGGACAAAGTAGAGATGAGTTGAACTTAGCAGAACAGCTTGCATGTATTAGTGCGTAAATCTTGTGATTGGCTTAGAGCTCGTCACGTGACCACGTTTCTGTTCTGCGCTAGTTTTTCGCCGAGCGTGTGAATCCACAGTAACACACGAATGATGGGAAGTAAGGGTCGTATCAATTAACGTGTCTGATAGAGTCTCAGATCTGCGGAAATCTGGTCCTAGCCATGGCTGTGTGTGTCGTCACATCGATGGGGACGCAGTATGAGGCTATGATATAAGTGTGGGCCCGGCTTTAGAGACTTTATCTACCTACGTAGCCCTACATTAATTTTACCCATGTCCACGAGCTATACTGCGGATTGACCCGTGCGTGGAAATCCCGTCTGCGTGCCCACGCCTTAATGTCTGGTGTGCATGCAATATTTTAAGATCAGGATATTAAGTACTGCCTTGCAATTTAAGTATAGTACAGAAATAGTATAGTGGGCACACATACAATATTTAACTGAGGAGAGATAACTAAAAAAAACAACATGAAAAGGCTTTCCTTTAGTTCTCAACGACCTTAAAAATCCATCTTATATTTATGATATTAATACCGTGATATATATATATAATGATTTGGATTTATCAGCCATGGCACAATTAGAAAATTACCCCCACCTGCCTACTCTTCATATTAGTATAAATGTATACCACTTCCAATTTTCACACAAGTATTGTGTTTCCACCATCCCCAAGCTAAGATGGTACAATCATTTTAATTTTTTTTTAAGGTGCTGGGGAGGTAATCATATAAGTGGAATCCCCACCCAACCCACCTTCAAACTAAAATTTTGATTTTTTTTTAATGCCAATTAAAGTTTTTTTTTGCATAGTTTTGCATCCAAGTTATGTTGTTATATTGTTTTTTTTATGATTAAATTGATAAGGGATAAAAACCACATTCGGGTATAAAATTATGCATAGCGAGACGTTTATATAATTATATTTACGAATTACACTATTTTTGCATCTTAAAATTGGGTCATAATGTTATTGTTCAAGGAAATACTTCTGCTTTTTAAGTTAAAAGGAATGCACTTTTAACTTGACCTTCATTTAAATTTATACTATAGAAATGGTGGCAAAAACTATATTTATTCACTCTAGTATGTGTGTAAAGCATAAAATTTAGCTTATTAAAAAATTAGTTTTTGTAGCATTTAAATTTGCAGTTAACTTTAGTAAGAAGTTGACAGACCTAGAAATATAGATAATAATAATAATAATAAATAATAATTTAGTAAGAATGACCAAACTGAATCATGATTGGCTATATATAAGTTTAATTTGAAGTTTATAATTGACCTGCAATCTGTTTAAACGTAGGGCTATGACAATTTCTTCCATTGCAAACAGGGGAAAAAATTCCCTTGATCAAATATAGATTATTGTAAATACAGGAAGACCCAAACGAGATAGTATACAGAAAGTCTTAAATTTATATTTATATGATGTATAACTTGCTTCCTTTAGTATAATTATACATAAGTATGCTAGTGGTAAATCACACAAATTAGACAACAATAATAAACACAGATAAAAAAATTTCTTTGAAATGAAAGAAAAAAGCATCTGTGAAAGATTCAGAGTTCATTAGCTAAATATCGTCCTAGAGGTGTGCTAGAAAATAATTCTAGCATTCCGAGTGTTTATTTGGTTTCAAACAAGCAGAAGCATTTCTGAGGTTACACCCACCCCCTACACCTACTCTCCTTTGGCTTCATCTCGACGTCAGAGGGGTTTTTAAAAATTGTCCTCACCCCACAGAAAACGAACACATCAACTAGGTAGGTAACACAGTTCAAACCAAAGGTCTCATTGTAAAGAGGTAGTATTTATTATATACAAGTGAAATTAAGCTGAATGAAAAAAATACAATATTAAAAAATGTACAAAACCGAAACATTATTATTTTAAGATATGATAAGTACTAAGATACAATCACACAAACTCTCTCATAGTAGTATATTATAACTTGAAACAAAATATTTTCGAATATAGGATTTCAGTAAACTACCCTTAATTGAGTTTTCTTATGAAACACAAACACATAATCTTGTTCACCACAATAAACAATTTTCATATATAAATTCTAAACAAAACTGTTGGAATATATTTAACAAATTACATATTTTCAAAAATCAGTTATTTGTAAACTGGACTAAAATATTTTTTTAAATTTTCGGTAGTAAAAATATATATTTATTTATCATCAACAATGATTCTCAAATATCTATTTAGAACTAAATATTAAATTATTTATTAATAGTTAAATAACTGAATATAAGCGGATACCTCCAATTTTGATAATGTATCCGCAACTCTTTGAGATAATGTTGTAAAGTTGTAGAACTATTAAAATATAATTATTAGAAATATATTTTTATTAAACTAATGGAGGCATGGGAAATATCGAGTTTATTGTGATGCTAATTGGTGTAAACTAATAATTTTTCTCCCAATCATGTTTCTGCAAAAGCGTCTATTATTTTCTTTCCAATTATATTTCGGAGTTTTAGGTTAATATCCTTACTTTTAGGCAAAGGCGCGCGCGCGAGAGAGAGAGAGAGTCTCTGCGATGCACCGTATCATATATTTTAGTTAATCCTTCCCTTATACAAATAAGGATCCACCACAACTGTTACCAACAGATAAATATTCTGCTCATCTATAATTCTTACCAACATACACACATTTATCAACTGATTTTAAGGCTTGCTATTATTTATATGAGATATTTAACGTGCGCTTTTTTAACCGACTGATTATATTAGCATGCGATAATTTCTATGAGCAAGAGTAAAAGCATCTACCAATTTTGCCAAGAAAGGTATTTTCACATATCTTCAAGTGTTCTTTTACGTGCCACAACCAACAAGGGACCAACGGCTTTACTTCTGAAGGAAGTTTTGCTACGGATCTTTATCACTCAAGAAAAATTCGTCGACCCTGGTTGAGTTTGAACCAATGAGCCTAGGTCCTTAGGTGAGCACTTTACCCCAAGACAACTTAGGTCGACTTAAAGACTCCAGTAAAAATGAAAGAATCGCGTCAGCGCTAGCCCCTAATAAACGGTAGCAGGAGACACGAAGATAAACCAGTCTCCGTGGCTCAGTCGACACTACAGTTATTATTACTATTATTATTTTTGTTATCTGTATGTGTACTCACCTTCCCGGAGAGTGACCATGTAGTAGGACTCCTTGCTTGGGCGACTCCTACCCATAGCATTGATGGCGACCACCCGGAAACTGTACACCGTGAAAGGGTAAAGCGCGTTCACTTGATAGTTGGTCCCGTTTGTTTCAGTCATGATCCCGTCGTTGATATCCCAGTCACCGTCTTCACCGACCCTGCGAACCCACAAACACCAAAAATCAATATCAGAACAGTGAACTCAGCGTCGTTGCTTTATAGCTGGTACACGCTCAAGTAAATTTGCACAAACCAATGGTTTGTGCAAAGATTTGTGTCATTAAACCTATAGTTTGTAGTTGGCGCACACATAAAAATATGGTTTGAGCTAATTCAGTTCCGGTTTGATTCCCTAATTGAGGTTGGCGCAAATACTGAGCGTGTAAAAGAGTTTTGTTGGTTTGCACAAACCAGGCGCATGCGCAGGCAGTAGAGATAACACACAGGAGCTGAGAGGAGGACATGTAGATACTTTTCTTCGTCCATGCGCAAATAGTTCTGGAAATCATTTGGATCATCCCTCTACGATAATTCTAGTGCTAGAGACAGGGATGTGATATCGAAGGAAAAGTATCGATTATGTAAAAATTAATACTATTGAAAGAAAAATATTTATACCTTAATAGTATCAAAAGAAAAGTATCAATTACAGTAAGTATCGATATTGAAACGCACATAATCTTTTATGCTTCGTCTGCTTGGGGAATCCTTGAGTTGACTGAATTCGTTGAGCTCTACAAAAAATTATTTTGTTTAGTTTATGATGATCTTACCCTTTAATAAAAGAATGGTCGATACTCGCCCCCAAGCAGCAGGCTGTAGGTATAAACAAAGACGAAAGAAAAACTATGAATTATGACGAGCTAAAAAAGATTGAATGCTAGAGTTGCTTCTTGCTTGTCATGCAGAAAACGAGTGAGAACTGAGAAATAATGTCATGAGTTCTTCCTCCACAGTCCACTCTACTAAACATCTAATCCCAGCAATAATGAAGATAACAAACAAGTTGTTACTTTCTGTACCGATATGATACCGTAGTGTGAGTACTAATATCAGTAAAAGTATCGTAAATAAAGTTTAGAGTAGAAAAATATCTTACCGTCATTGACAAACAAGATTAAATGAGTATGAAAATTAGTTCGTGTGCACTCCAATAAAGATTTTATTATTATTATTATTATTATTATTATTATTATTATTAAATATTTCAGAAGTGGTGGTAGCAAGATATATTGGAATTATTTTTTTAGAGCTAAACTGAAGTTCATTCCATTACACATTTTTACTATAGTGAAAAAAAATGACGGATGAGACAAACACGTGAGGTAATTAGATAATTCGTGAATACGTCACCCCCGAATCAATCATTAGATTAAATTGAATAATATCATTTTATGGACTCAAAACAGTTTTATTAATTTATTTATTTATAATTACTGAGCCCAAAATGTGTTTTTAATATCGATAAGTTTTTTATTTATGATTTGTATTATTATATAACAAATTGTTATTTTAATTAAAATATTGATTAGCAACCTATATTATTTTCAGCTATAAAAATAAAGTATATAACTTTTTTATTTTCGTATGATTTAAAACTAAACAGTTTCAACTTTGTTAAATAAATTTTGACTAACGCCAAAATTCAATATATATAAAACTTCAGTAATATTACTAACAAATATCTATCTATGGTAGCTACATGGAATAAATTCAACTCCCACTTAGTCAGAACTTCCACTAATGGAGAGGTAAATGTCCAAATTCTTTTCAACCGTACCAAGGGTGCTTTTTGCCCAAATGTTTCCCCACTCTCCCACCATGCAAATGCAGCTACTTTTCCTCTATATCAATTATTCCTCATCCCTACTCCATCAGTTCTTTATTATTATACTATCTATTTTACGTATACATTTTCTAGGCCGATTGATTTTTACCAAGACACGACTTATTGACAAACTTAAATCAAACAAACACAACATCCAACCCCCCAGCCGTTAATTCTTCACCGTGAAAGAGTTAACTCCAATTTTAATTAAAATATATTTTTCGTCCATTCCGGGATTTGAACCCAGGATCCTTAGCTCAGTAGACAGACACGCTACTGGCTGAACCAGGTTGTCGAACAACCTACTATTATATTTATATAGAGGTAAGACGCAAAATAATTAATAAAATAAACCAAAAATAGTTTGTTTTAAGGATAATAATAATAAGAATAAACTTCAGTATAAGGTGAAAATAAAAAAGGTATAATACTACTTACTTTATGGCATTAAAAACTATAACTTTCATGAACTCACTTAAAAAAGAAACTTAGAAGTAATATAAAAAGGGTTATAATCACACAAATTCATATTTTTAAATATATTTAAATATAGTTGTACAGGTTGTATTTTTTTTAACGAAACAAAACATAAATATTGAGGAAATATGAAATAATATCCTTAAATTGAAACAAATTAATTAAATGTTGTATTCTAAAGCTAAAATGGAAAAATTACGATTAATAAATTTTTTTAAAGTGTTGTAAAAAAAATATTCGTATGTAAGATAAATAAAAGTAGAGCCTCGCAGCGATGGTTGCAGATTATCACAATAAAATTTATTGAGAAAATGTCAATATAAAGATGCCTTTCTCAAGTTTCTAGCTAAAGGTTTACTCGTCATAGATTTTAAGCCTTCAGTGTTTAATTTTAATCAAAACATATATTCTTTTCCCCTTCACACCATGATGAGAACCTTAAAAATGATCCCTCTCACAGTTATATTTGTTTTACAAAACCACACACAAATAAAGAGTTTTTATTCCTAGCCAAAGATGAATATGTTATATACCTATATACAGTCATACACAAATCATGGTTTCCATGGAGACTTAAACAAATAAATGATTGCCCATATGAAACGCTGCTTACACAACAGAAAATCTGGAAAGTAATTTTGGAAAATAGGGTTTTCTTTGGAAGCTACTATTTCGGACAACATTGTGGACCATTAACCTTTAAAATGAGAAGTAGTTTGTCACAATTGGTTCAGGCATTTTATCATTACTTCAATCACTGGAAATTGCCCTATCTAATTAAATGTAGTTATATATTTATATATACTCATTTTGCTCGTTGGGTGTATACGCCCCAAAACCCCAATAAGTTTTCTTTGCAAGTGTATGTAAACTAATGTAAAGCCAGAACCGTTTTTTGATAGGTCTTACCGTTTAGCCACAAGAGACCTCCAAAGAAAGGTCCTCATCGACTTTAAAGTTGCTCCAATATTTTGAATTTTTTTGGGGGGTTAAAATTTTTTTTTAAAACTTTTTAGAATTTTACCGTTGGTTAAACGCTAAAAGTAATAAGTTTGCCATATTTCAACATTTTAGCTCATCTGGAAGTGGGTAAACATTAACGTCGGTGAGTGAGTCAGCCATGTGGCTTTATAGTATAATAATAATAATAATAATAATAATAATAATAATAATACATTTCTTCTAACTAGCTGAAATATTAGTTGCCAAGCTAAATGTATTTAATCCATCCTCATCCACACTGTTGTTTGTGAGTAAAATAAAATCTTTAATATGTGAAAAAATTGTAACCCGATTAAAATGTAAGGTATTCTAAAGTCCGCAACTGTTACCGCGTGAATCGATAAAGTGGAGAGCGCGAAGTGAAAAAAAAATCTCCATAATAAATGGGTTTCATAAAAGCCGAGTTTCCAGTTCGAAAGATCCTTCAATGATTTAAAATTTGCATTGGTCTAGAAACTCATAATAAACACCACCACAATTTATACAGGATGTTTTTAAACTCTCTCCTCAGGCTTTTAAACCACAATATCTGTAGGGAAAGAGTAAAAAGGAAAAAAAGAGGAAAAAATGTCCGGGAACGTGATATTGTATTAATAATGTAAGTTGAAGTTAAACTCAACAACGCCTGGAGAAGGCAGCTCTAAGTACGTACGTGTACAGTAAGTAGCATATCATTAGACGTACAGAAGTATTCTGCCGCGAGAAACGTTGACAAGGAATGAGCTCGCGTCAAAGGCAAACGACTGATACTGTTGTGACCAAATTGAGGAAAATGTTTCTAGTCCCTTCTGTGATGTGTCTCCCTAATGATATGCAACTAGCTGTACACGTACGTACTTACAGTTGCATACTCCAAGCGTCGTAGCTTCTAGTTTCAACTTATATTAAAGTAATACGATATACCGTATGTGGTGGCCGCGTGGTCTTACGCACTACTCTCGTGTTAGAATAGACTACCGAAGACGAAGAAATTGGGGTTCGATCCCTTTCAGATGCACTGAGGATGTTTTTTACTAAATGTTTTCCCTCCCTTCAACGCAAATAGGGGTGCACATCCTCTCAATTAAAATTTCCTAATCCCTAAGCCATTGGTGAAATTAGTACATAGGCGTATAACCCAAAAAGGTAATAAGAGGTGTTGCTTTTAACAAAATAAGTAATAAAATATGACTTTTTTGGACTTTTTACTTTCTCGGTATCTTACAGGTAGAGAAATAATTGTGATCGTCAACAAAATTGAACACGAGATTTTAATGAATCTTGACGTTTCATGACCCCCGAAGTTGAAAAAGTGTTTTTGAATTTCCGTCTATCTGTCTGTATGTCTGTACCTCAAACTAGAGCCTAAACTAATTTACCAATAGGGCTAAAACTTGGTATTTAGGGTTTTCATAGGGTTGACCTGAGGGTGTTTGGAATTGGATATCTAACTCTAAAATTTAGGGTAGTTTAATGAGGGGCAAAAATATAAAAAGTCGATTTTCTCAAAATCGGCTCCACAATTTTGATTAAATTTCATTTCAAAACATTTAAATATTTCAAACAAAATAGCTACTCTCAATATTTCGGCAACATGACTTTAAGTGCTCCAGTATGATGTGTAGAATTCTCATTTTTATCATATTTCCGAAACTATTTGAGATATGAAATTATTCATCGTTTCAAAATGTAGGTTTATTTATAACACAAATATTTCATTCGCAATAAATTTTTATAAAACCAATAATTTTCAAGCTATACGCAAATATTTATATTTTTTAGATTTACGAACACTAAAGGTAAAGTATAAATCTAAACTGAAATGTTGATGGATGTAGACTTCTAATGACCCCCTCCCACGATCCCTAAAAATTGGTTTTCACAATTCTGTCTGTCTGTCTGTCTGTACCTTGAGCTAGAGCCCAAACTATTTTACCGATTGGGCTAAAACTTGCTATCTAGGGTTTTCATAGGCTTACCCCGAGGAATTTTTTATATTGGATATCCAACCCTAAAATTTAGGGTAGTTTCCTTAAAGGCAGAAAAAAATTTGTTTTGATTAAATTTCATTTTTAAGCTTTGATAAATATTGCAAATTAAATGGCTAACTCCAACTTTTCGTCAAAATGACTTAAGGGTTCCGGTCTGATGCGTAAATTCTAATTTTTAATTTTATCACTGTGATCCTTTGAGATATGAATATTACTTATAATTGCATACATGTGGATCTATTTATAATAAACATATTTTACTTGAAATGTATTTTTATTAAACCAAAAGTTTTCAAGCTATACATAAATATATATTTATTTTAACTTTTCCAACACTTTAAGGTAAATTATTATGACCGTCAAAAGAATCTAGCCCGAGATGTTTATGTATATCGACGTTTCATGACTCCTTGAACCTTAAAAAGTGTTTTTTGCAATGCCATCTGTCTGTGTGTCTGTCTAACCCTAAAATTAATAACAGTTTACTAGAGGATGAAAAGAGTTTTCTCAAAATTGGTTATAGCGATTCTCTCTAATTTTAGACTCAACATTCAATGATTACCTATTTTATTGGTCAAAATTTATAAAATAGAAATTTAATAGCAATGCGATAACCATAAGATGTGCATCCCCTAGTAAGATAAAGACAATTTAAACAAAAGTCAAAATTTTAATACTAAGTATTGATTTTTGGGGACCCAATATCAATATTTTTTATTGGTACAAATATAAAAATGATGATGTTAATTTTTTTTTAATATAAAATTTAAAACCATGAGTCAAAAAATGTTGTACGTATGTATAGCGCATTTTTTTCTCGGGTTCGCTAGTGTATAATATATTAGGAATTTCGAGAAAATATCTCAATTTTTTAAACAATAGAGCGAGAAAGTCCTCGCGGAGTTCCATACATTTATTTTTTTATCACATGCTTCAATATTATATTCGATGAATAATTATTTAAATATCACTAAAAAACCATTTATTTTTAGTAAGATCTTCTTTTTCTTTCTATAAACAGATGCTGTGGTTTATGTTTGGACAGAGAGTTTAGAAATACCTTACATTTACAAGCCTGTCAACGTAATTATTGAACCTTTAAAAAATATTAATACCGTTAGTCATTTTTTGTATAAAGTCCAACGTTAGTTCAGACTTTTCATGATTTTTGTGCAAATCAACAGCTAAAAACCATTTAATAAAGACCTCAACCAAATTGTTATGACATTGGTAGAACTATTTTAATAGCAGCCATACATTCCCACACTAATATAAGCTATTCATAGATTACAGATTCACTATTGCAAATTTGATATTATAATATTTGAAATTATTATACTATTTTACTTAAAAAATAATGCATATGTTTTGTGGATTAGTAAGGTGAAATTTTATAGGAAATATATCCGTATTTTCGATTAAGAGAAATAAACCATTTTTATAAAAACACCTTCAGTACACTTAGCATTCCAGATCAACACGAGATTGATGAGTTAGACCATGTGACCAACGCCATGGGTAAAATAAAATCTGTTTGCTAGGACTCCAGAAATTTATAGCGAATGATGTTATCGTTTTCACAAAATTTCAAATTCCTATTTGAATATTTTTAGTGGCAACTTTATCGTTTGTTTCAATATGAAAATATATTTCCCAGTACTCCATAAAACCTAGCCTAAAAGAATCGGTTCAATTTTTGAAAATATGAATATATTGGCCCAAATTATCCAATTAAAGCCATTCTAATAGAATAAACAAAACTATATTACTCCTACCCACTTAAGTGGACGCAGGGTCTAAGGGGCTATTCTCATAATAGACTAGAGGGCCGAAGATGGGGAGATTGAGGTTCGATTCCTGTTGGGTATACTGAGAATAGTTTTTCCTATATGGTTTTGCACACCTCCTTCACGAAAATACGGGCACTTTTCCTCTGAATTAAAACTTTTTAATATCTAACAAATTAGTGTAATCAATACATAGGCGTATATTCCAAACGGGTAGTGAGACATAATGATAAAGAAAATTTGCTCCCATCAAATTCAAAAATGTATATACACAGAATATTCGGAAACTCACAGTCTCAACTTCACATATAGTTTGAATGAACCAAAAGTAATACAAAAACCCTAAACAGTTACATCCGGAAAACCATGCTAATACCATTAAATTGTGTCAAAAATTTCGGTGTACAGCACCGGGAGAGCAAAGCTGTTCAAACATGCTTTTAAAACCGGTTGCATAGGAGTAAGGTGCGTGGCAATACACACCTCGACATTGTGGAGCACGATAGAAGAACACGGTGGCCTGGTGGTCTAGGGGTAAGGTGTCAGACTTCTGTGCTGGAGGTCCGGGGTTATATCCCCGGTTCCGGCACAGATGTATCCGATTACCAAACCCTTCCTTCACCTCTGAAAAGACGTATATTAATCACAGCTTGTGAATGTGGGGAATGCCAGGCTTCCACCGTGGTTCGGATTCCATGTTAAACTGTAGGTCTTCCATTTCATCTCACATTCAACCTACCATTGCTAATTAGCGTAAGTGCGTATAACCCGAAAGGGTAGTAAGACGTGGTAATAATAATAATAATAATAATAATAATAATAATAATAATAATAATATGATAGAAGACCACGCCACAATATTAATAGTAAATAACACACCGGTCCAGCTAGAAATGTGAATACGTTCTGAGGGTCAACATTAACAACCCTACATCACAGAAAGTGCTTGACATTATTGCATTTGTAGTGCCGCGCGCCTAACCCCTATGCGACTTGCTGTACACGCATGCTTGGACAGCTTTGTTCTCCCGGTGCAACATGCCGAAACTTTGAACACCATATTTTGGTATTAGCTAAGTTTTCCGGATGTAAATGTAAATACATTTTGTATTAATTTCGGTTTAACCAATCTATATGTGCTATCTGGGATATGAGTTTTCGAACAGCATGTATATATAATATCGCGAATTTATGCCATGAGTAGGATAGTATCATAATAATAATAGTAATAATAATAATAATCAATAATAGTAGGATAAATCTAGGAAACTATTGAGAAGACCATTATCATTGTCAAATTGAATTCATAGCATAACCGAATTAGACCATACAAAACACACTACTGTACGGACGATGATTCTGCGGTTCTTATGACGATGATAACACGCAAACACATATTTTGACACCTACTGCGAACAAAGGTCTTTCCCGCTAATTATTACAAATTCTGTTTGTCGGCTTTAATTCCTGCCAGTAAATACGAGTTGATAGTAGGTTTCAATTGAACGTTTATCTCGTTAAAGTAAAAGGAAACTCACTTAATAGCAATGTTTAATACATAACAATGCAAACAGTTAATTAGTTCTGGTTGTAAATATTTTTTTATGACAGCTGTTACGTTACTTTAATATATCACCTTGAAACATATTAAATGTGAACAATTGCCGTGGGTTTATTAATATTGGCACATGAACAAAGGTGATATATTCATTATTATTTAGTCAGAGAAACTTTTTTTTAAATAATGATGGCAAATATCACGAAATAACAAATCAAGGAGCCTCTACTATATATATCACGCGTATTGACACGGGCATAATTTTCTTCCATCTTTTCGAAAAAATGTTTAAATTAGAAGTTTAATGTATATTTTGAAGTTTGGTACGTTTGTTAAACTATGAATAGATATTATAAAATCTACTTAATTAAAAACATTTCCCTAAAACTATTTTTTTTCAGAACAAAGACATTCTCTTTTTTACTCTAGTTTGAAAGAGAATTAATTAACGGTTCAGTTTTGTAATGTAAGATTATCAGTATCTCTTTTGCGCATGCGTCTAAACTTGAACATCATTGTGCTACAACTAATACGCACATGTTTTCTTGATAATAAACACTCCCCATGATAATTCAAATCTGTATATTTTTGATCGTGGACAACTTGATTGGAACCATAATTATAAATGATCAGTAGGATTGATTAGATAAATTGTTGAAATAGGTATTCCTGGGGGAAAGTGCTCGGCTCAGGACCCGATAATCGTGGGTTCAAACCCAACCAGAGTCAACAGATATTTCTTGAGCGATAAAAACCCGTGGCACAACTTCCTTCGGATGGGAAGTACAGCCGTAGGTTCCATGTCGATTGTGGCGTGTAAAAGAACCCTGGAAGGGATGTGAAAATACCTTTCTCGGCAAAATTGGTAGGGCATTTCACTCTCGCTCATAGAAATTCTAGTGTGCTAATATAATCATTTGGTTCAGAAAGTGCACGTTAAAAACTCATAATAATAATAATATTAAATTAACAAATACCAGATTAGTATATAAAAATTAGATGACTATCTTTTTCAGTAAGAACGGAAGACGTAGCTTACTTTTTAAACTTGTATACCTCATTCCACGTGGTCGCTCACTTTGTAAAAGTTATTAGGAACGTAATAGGTGCATTGTTGATAGTGGGGAGATAGTTCGAATCTAGGTGGTTTTCTAGTTTCTATAAACAACCTTGCATATTTGTATCACTCAGGCAAGAAATTTATAACCATGGGGTATGGACAAAATTAATTGATCAATCAATTTATTTTTTATTTAGCAAAATTAGTGGTTTTGAAAACTATAGATTTTTTGGTTAAATTTATACAAACTAAAACATTTGAATGAATTCCAATCAAAAAGGATTGCTAAAGCAGAAAATTTGAAATTTTACCTTGGTGAATTTTTTAATAGAGTTTCAAATATATAAATGTTTTAGTTTCACATGACATCAGAATATGGCGAGTTTATCCAACGAAACTTTCAAGTATTGTTTTGAAAATAATTCACGTAATTCGTGGAATTTTCAATAATTTCTCATACAGTAACAAATTTCTAGTAAGGTCGTTAAAAACGGTATGGGAGGATATGGGTTGTTTAGTAACCAAATATCATAAAAAATAAATAATTACGCTATGCTACAATCTATATCCAATAAACCTAAGACTACGTTTAATAATCTACAGTGTCCTAAAAGTTACTGTACAGTAAAGTACCAAGTAACTCGTTACAATTCCTCCTACATCAGATGTTGCAAATGTCCCCCGTGGGTCTTATTTTTAACTCATGGACCTATATAAGGCATATGTTTGATATTTGATATAATTATATAAATATAACCACGTATACCTGTTAGGTATTATTACTATTAACACCGCGTCTTACTATCCGTTAGGGTTATACGCACTTACGCTCATGTGTAATGGTAGGGTGATTGTGAGATAAAATGAAGGACCTTCAGTTTAACGTGGGATCCGAACCACGGTGGAGGCCTGGCATTCCACACATTCACAAGATGAGATTAATACACGTCCTATCAGAGGTGAAGGAAAGGTTTGTCAATCAGATAAATCTGTGCTGGGACCGAGGATTGAACCCTGGACCCCAGCACAGAATTCTGACACCCTACCCCTAGACCACCAGGTCACCAATACCTGTTTAGATTATAGACAGCCTTAATATTTACTCTAATGGGGTAGGGATGAGGCACAAAATATGTTAGAGGTAATCTACCCGCATTTGCGTGGAGGGAGAGTGGGAAATCATATAGGCAAACCTAGCCTTGATAGTTCTGAACGAGATTCAAACCCAAATCTCCCCGTCTTTAGTAGCGACATTAGATAAAATGTATTTGCCTATATAAGACTATGAACGTAATATTGTGTTGTTCACGTGTTGCAAGTACTAGTCCAAAAGTCTGCACCCTTTATTGAGTGTTTGATCTAATTTAAAACATGTTGGAGGGACAAATCTTTTTTCTTTTTCAGAAATTGTATAGTTTAAATTTTGTTTTGTTAAATTAATAATAACTGTTTTAAAATTATTTGTAAACATGTAACAAACATTCAATTTGGTACGAATTAAAGTGACTTTTGCTGCCGAAATGCTTAAGTATTCTCACAATCATTGTTCATTTGTGTGTAATTGCAAGGGCAGCCTTTTGCCTCTAAAAGTTCTCAATTTCAGTTGCCAGGAATTTTAGTCTTGCGATCTATTTTATGTTAAAGAGGCGCATACATAGATTCGAAGAGCTGCATGCGGCTCACGAGCTGCAGGTGTCTAACCCCTGTAATAGCCGCACTCTACCTAAATATATCTTAACCTCTCAAATATGACTCTTGATGGACAGTTATAGGTTTCTTGTCTCTATTCCAAGAGTAGATAATATCGTCGAACATTTCGAACAATCACGTTAGAATATCACGTCAAAACTATTTCTGACCTCTTATATATAGTTTTATTTCCCCTCTGTAAAAAGGAGTTTTAAGCTGACACATCCAAAAAATCAATTTGTCTCACCGGCAAGACCATCGCTTATGGACCCATTTGTAACTTCTGGGATTAAGTGTACACGAAATGGCCATGTTTTGAAAACATCGTGATGCGTTTGATTTAAGAGATATGGGACAAGTTCAATACCCATACATTCAGCCTCAAATACCCCACCTTTGTGGATATTTCTGACTATGAATTAGAAAAAGTCAGTCAACTTTCAAACCAAACATTGACGGAAAGCCTTGTTAAAATGCTAGATTATTCCATCAAGATTAATCCAAATTATTGTAATCTGATGGTAAACCGTTGACTTTGTGAGAATGAAATAGTTGATGTTCAGCGACCCTAAATAAATATTTCGTGTCACTATTGTAATAGTACCTCCCATTATTTCATAGTTCAGTTTAATTACTATAACTAACATTTATATTTAGTCATTTAAGGTTTGATTGTTACGATGTTTATATGAGTAACAAGAAACTCACTTCAAATTATCACGCAAAAATGTTATAATTTAAATTTTATTCACAAAAGGGAGGATTTATATGATCCATCACTTTATCAACACATTATTTTTCTAGGCTTAACATAACAATTTTAACTATTTACCTGATTTTGGACTCAAAATATTTTAAATCGTAATAAATATGGATGTGTTACAAACATTATTGTATAATGTCACACAATTACTCCCGAAGAGACTCAAACCACCCTACCAACTTCAAAGCTCCCATTCAACTAAATAGATGTGTCATGCCAGATGACGTCATGAGCTCCACGTCACAGACCCTTGAGACCCCACCAGAACAATATGGAAGCTTCGAGAGTGTTCCACGAATAGAACCGTCTGGGTGAACGCCGGTTATTCCCTCTGTTCCACGCATGCACCATATCCCCCTTATACTTTACCCATCCCTACCCTCTTTTGAATTCCTCTCTAATCTCTGGGATCACGTGACGACTTTCTAGGACTAAAAATTGCCATGTTTCTTCTGTATAAATATTCACAATATCACAGTCGACTGTTAAGGTAGATCAGTGCTGAGCTGATCTTTCCTATCATATACGTTCGGAATATTATTGGCTGGATTTCCTGTGAATATAGGTAGACATTGTGAAATTTCTAGAATTTTTCAACTTCAATCCACATTTCCTTCACCAACACTGTAATGAAATTTAAATATTATTAGTTAAATCAATAGGTATCAACGAGAGCTGTTGATTGACACTAAAACGAGCGTCGTACCACGACAGAGTAAGGAGTTATACTTGGTGGAAATTTCTGACGTGCGGTGGATCGTACACAAAATGGCGGACGCCAGACCCCCTCCTCCGCCCCCCCCCCACGTGTTGTGGTGCGCTATCTGAAGTTCAATGGCTAAAGCTTTATTCAAACTCTCGCCAAAAATAGAAAGCAGAATCTGCGCAGTAATTCACACTTTGAGTTGACCCATGATGCATTGCAACACTAACTTAAAACGGCTGATTATCAACATATTTTATATCCTAGTAAACATATATTTTAAATAATTCTCTCGAGGGATGCTTTCAAATTATAACGCTGTGTCGTGGTTCAATCCAATACATCGATACAAGCTTTACATTAACAGGTTATTACAAATCTCCTCAGAACGGACAACGGAGCTGTCTGCTCGCTTCTAGCTCTACAGCGCATGCGCACTGATTTGAGATGTTGGTTCTGAGATTTGATTGGTTCTCCTGTGCCGAACATCTCAAACAGAGCGGACAAACTAGAGAATAGTTGAGCTTCAGCAGAACAGCTCGCACCGATTGAGTGGAAATCGTGTGATTTGCTTAGAGCGCGTCACGTGACCACGTTTCTATTATGCGCTAGTTTCTAGGAAAAAGTGTGAATACAGAGTAATCTTTATTCCCTCAGTTATCAAATTATTTCAGTTTGGTTTGGCTACCTTTAATACTCTATAAATTATTAAGCCAAACCTTATCGAGAGATTTTGTTACACTCAACTTTTCGTCCTATGCCCCCCAAAACTGTTATGAATTTAAAGACGTAGTCATGACAAAAAAATAAGAAAATAAAACTGCAACTTAATTGTTTTTAGCACCACGTCTTAATACATGACAACTTAGTCTATTTATTAACTCGATGCTAAACACAAGATTCCACTAAGCTCTTATCTGTTCCTCTTGGCACAACTTAGCTTTGTCAAAATGGTCTGATGATGAGAGCCAATGAGCGTTCACCAACCAACTCATTTAGTGCGCAGGCGCTGTGTAACTAGAAACAAGTGAGTCAATGCGTCTATTGTGTTGAGACGATTTAAAACAATACAATAACTGGACGAGCACGTATGCAAAGATATGTTGTGTGGACAAAATATTAAATTGAAAATTATTTATAATGAGTATAGCCTAGAAGATCTGGTTAGAAACTAAAAATAACTTAACATATTGGTGATTAGTTGTTTCTAGTTATTGTTGCAAACAGTAGCTTAGCTAACATTATGAAGAAGGGGAGATAGAAATGTTAGTTGCAATCGACTTACCTATTATTTTTTGTATTATCCTTAGCCTATGGTTTATTTAAAAACTGATTTTGGATCACACAAGTCAAATTTACAATGACACACTAAACAAGATATATTAATCTGCTTAATGGATCAAAAATATATCTGCCAAATTGATCTTTAATACGCTACTCATGAATATTCGGATTTATATCTTCATCAAACTTGGGATTCAAGTGCAAGGAGTAATAGTAGTCTAAGCAAGATTCAAGTTTTCTATAATAAAGGGTGACCTGGCGGTCTAGGGGTAAGGTGTCAGACTTCTGTGCTGGCGGCCGGGGTTCAATCCTCGGTTCCGGCACAGATTTATCTGATTACCAAACCCTTCCTTCACCTCTGACAAGACATCTTGTGAATGTGGGGAATGCCAGGCCTCCACCGTGGTTCGGATTCCACGTTAAACTGTAGGTCCTTCATTTCATCTCACAATCACTCTACCATTACACATTAGCGTAAGTGCGTATAACCCGAACGGNCCATTACACATTAGCGTAAGTGCGTATAACCCGAACGGGTAGTAAGACGCGGTGCTAATAATAATAATAATAATAATAATTCTATATTAAATACGAATTTTGGGTGAATAGTTCTCATATTAGAATTTTGGCAAAAGGCGAGAAATAAATATAGCTTGAATATTTAAATAAATAAAAAAGCTTATGTATTAAGAAAAATCACTACCTAAAAATTTTAGTTTTACCTAATAGGCCTACATACGTTTATTAAATTTATGGAAGCATAACTTATAGATGGTTTCCTTATAACATACTATTCTAAGGGAATACCACTCTACACATTAAAAGTGTCCCTTCAAATCTGAACTGAACAAAGATAAAAGAAAACATTGATTCAATAAGTGTACGCACCTCCTAAATCAATTTTATGGGTGCGCCACTGCTATGGGTATAATAATAGTTTTCATTGAATCCACTTTAGAGTTACGAAAATTAATGTACAATTATTATCTATGGTAGATATTATTAAGAGATACTATTTTTGTAGAGTGATAAATACTTCATGGTTGAGTATAAAACGTCTCATTATATTTAAAAAAATTATTAATTCAATTTCCCCATAGACATAATTTAGTTCTTACATTAGCTAGGTACTAGGTTGTTTATTAATAATGTTGTATGTATTTTTTTTAGTACCTGAATGGGTGGAAAGCTGTGATGCACTATATGTATATTATTGATCTTAGAGATGTACATTTTTATTTATATTACTCTTATTTCTGACTATTTTTTCCCCTGAAAGACCAACTTCAAATTGACTCAGAGGAAAATAAAGAGAGCAATATTCCCAAATGTTTAAATATATTTAACTCAATAAATGGTTAGTAAATATCATTCGTTATCAGTCACGAAGTGTCTTGTAATAACAAGAGAATAACGTAAATGTTGTGGTAGAAAAATACACACATATTAGTACGTATTCATACATACACTGCTTATAAGCACTTGCCACATGCTAAGTGAAGAACACGCATCGCATGACATTACATTATCCTAATTTAGATTGAACTGTCAGGCAAGGTATGAACAGAGCGAAGGATAGAACAAAATAGTCATGAAAAAAAAAAACATATAAAATAAAATGAAATGAAACTTTGGTGTAAGCGTGGGGGGGTGGGGGGGAAATAATTATAATAGCGAAAGTAAAAAAGAAAAGAAAAATATAGCCATTTATTCGACCGCTTCTTGTATAATTCATCTGCCCATAGGATAACTTGGCCGACTACCACTCTTTTATGACTTACCGATTCTGTCTTCTACTTGAAAAATAAGTTCATATTTCAATAAGTGTGTCAGGTGTGGAAGAACTTTATATCTTTCCTAATATTTATAACATCGCGTATAAAGTACCGAAGAAAGGGGTAACTGCATGGAAGAAAGTTAAATACACGCAAAGGCTGAACAGTGTGATAAATTGCATTTGAAAAAAAAACTCTTTAATGAACCAGCCTATATTAAAAAGCCAATCCAGTCTATTACTAGTTTGATGTTTTAGACCATGTGACCACCGGCACGAGTACGGTGGCTTTTAAACAATGTGGAAGCCCTATTTGCTTAGGAAAATATTTGGTGCAAAAAAAATGAAGATACTGAGAATCAGAGGAGCTTATAAAATGATGAGTTACATACCTTATACTCATCAAAAAACACTGATAAGATAGTAGAATTTAGCAAATTACGGAGGGTAGGTCATACAGGCCTGATAAAATAATCTAGATCTGTATTCAAGGTACTGACTGGTTACCTAATGGTAAGAGACCAGTGGAAAGACCTAGGCGCAGATGGGAGGATAATATTAGAATGGACCTGAAAGAGATGGGTTCTAATGAGGTGGACTGGATAGGACTAGCTCATGATAGGGATAGGGTGTAATAAGGTGGATGGGATAGAACTAGCTCAAGATAGGCTTAGGGTGTAATTAGTTGGACTGGATAGAACTAGCTCAAGATAGGGGTAGGGCGTAATGAGGTGGACGGGATAGAACTAGCTCGTGATAGGGATAGGGTCTAATGAGGTGGATGGGATAGAACTAGCTCATGATAGGGATAGGGTGTAATGCGGTGGACTGGATACAACTAGCTCATGATTGGTAGAGGTGTCGTACTTTTGTAAGTATAGCAATGTTCTTTCAAGTGTCTAGTGTCATAGAGTAAATACGTAGAAGCCCCCCATTCTTACGAAAGACGCATTATGTTTCCTTTACTTAAAACATGGACATTATTTTACAATATTATATGACTTAAGCTCTAAGATTTTATATGTGACTGAATTAAAAATAAATTAAAAATTTAAATATTGTAAACGTCTAATCCATTTTAAAATCTATAAATATATAAATACTTGCCAAAGGTAAAAGAGTAATATTTTTAAATACCTAAAAGTAAAAATACATGCTATTTCTACATGCACCACGTCATATTACCCATAGTCTAATCCCATATTTACAAAAATAGCCTAGATATATGAAAAGTATAATATAGAGGAATATGTACCCGCGTTTCCAGTCACAAAACTGCATCCTCATTACACTCATACAGGTTTCAATCCATGACCCTCACATCACTGGAAAACCAAAATATAATAATATAATTATTGTACAAATGGCAGAATTAAGCCAATTACTGAGTCGAAGATGGCTGTGTTATCTGATAGCTCGTGATCTTAATTGACCACACACATTTGTAGAAGACGATTTCCGCACGTCCATCCTAGACTCTGCCTTAAAATATGAGTGAAGAATGACCCTGGGCATGGGACGATTTCTGGTTAGATCAGTGGTTGGAGTATTGGAGTATTAAGCCAAACGTCCCGGGTTCGATTCGCTTCTCCAGGTGCCATTTTTCAATTTTCAGAATATGATATCTTGATGGAGAATTCCTCACTAAAAGCATAAATAATAGCTTCGACTATTTATTCTCAAACTATAAGAATTTTATGCCCAACGATGTAGGTTATATTATAATTACATGTTGGGATGCCCTTAAAGTTTAAATTAGAAAAATCCTCCTCACCCCCCAAAAACACACTCTGGTTAAACCTAAAGAGAACACCTCTGCCAAGTTTCATATTTCCTGCTCAAGAAGTTTGGAAGATACGGTTGAATATTTAAAAAATTTCAGCATACATTCACAAAAACCCTTCTTATCGGATACTCACAACCTAAAAGAAAACTTACAGATGAATTTCAGGAGTCAGTTAGCAAGCCCGGTCTTACAAACAGTAGACGCCCGGGGCTAAATATATAATGCGCCCCTTTATTCCTAATTTTTATATTTTTCCCTTTGTGTATTTATTTTTAGATAATGGGATAAATATTACATATACAAACACATATTTTGACCCTCATTCAAGTACAATTTTTCAATAACAACATAAGAGAACTTTATGCCAATTAGTCCGTAACAAAAAATTAAATAAATTCATTTTAAATACTAGCGCATGATATGCAACTCCTGGCTCACACTGTTTTCTTAAAAAAAAAGAAGTTATATACATGGTTTCTCCTGGGGCCAATTTTGTCACAGTTGAAGAAAGGTCAAGCTTGCTGAATATGTGATTTTCTATGGAAAACGACAGCATTTCATTATTCATAGAAGATCGAATATAAGTCTTGATCAGTTTTATCTCTGAACAACTGTGTTCCTCACCAGCAACCGTCACTGGCATGGTCAGCAATATCCGAAGTGATACTCAGATATTTGGGGAAGCGCTCTTTATCTGTTTCCTCTATGTATTGCAAACAATTTTTTTTTTTTGAGATGGAGACTTTTCCATGTTTCAAAGGATACACCTGAAATGTTTTATTTCATCCCAGCGTTCCAAACTGTTGGTATCCGAGTTACTCCAATCCGTAAGTGTATTTTGCAGAATAATGAACTGATTCACCATAACCTTAGCAGCTTCAAGGGCATTAGCGTTATCACATTGTGGTTGGCACAAGTCGAACAAAAATCCCCCAATATGTTTGGGGTCTTGAAGTTGCTCTAAACGTTGATTTAGTGATGTGTGCAGTATCAATTATGACGTAGAAAAAAATATATTTGTATCGATTCTCTGGGCTAATATTTTCTAATTCATTGTGACCTTCATATTCGAACTGTCTTTTCTATGTTCGCTAATGTGTCGAATCTGCAAGGAAGGATCAGCTCCAAATTGTTCCGCGAGTTCTTTCGCAATAATTTCTGCATTTTCATAGCCAACATATCTATAGAGATATATTTAATAAAATTCGTAATTAAGAAAGTAGTAGTGACCATATTTATTGTTTGACTTTGTATCGCCTTATTCACAATGTTCACTTGATACAAAATATCATACCACACAACCAGAGAAATCAATTATTCAAATTTCATCAACTGATCAGCTTAAGAATTTGCCTTAGATCTCAGACTAACATCTGCCAGATTAGATTCAAAAATTTCTACTGAAGCATCACAAACATCCTTTATCTGATATATGATAGCCTTAATACTCTCAATCCTGTTTTCCCAGCGAGTAGTGCTTAATGGATTCACAGTGAGGCTGAAGACATGTTTCATTGTACGAATGCTAAGAACAACACATAGATTATGTGCAGAACACCAAAAAGTGTGATGTATATTCTTGATGACGAAGATGCATCTGAAAACACTAAATTCATTGAACGACATTCACAAGATACAGAAGAAACTCTTGAGTTCATTTTAAGAATCGTATCTTGAACACCTTTGTTTTTACCCTTCATGTTGGCACCATTATCTTACCTGTTCTGTTCAGTCCTCTAGTGAAACCATTTTCAGCCAATGTTTTTAACAGAAGACCTGAGATTCCTTCCACCGTACTATCACTGGCATTCCTAAATCCAAAAAGTATTCCATAATATTAAATACATATAAAATTTGTCAAACATTAAAGTTCTCCCCATTGGAAGGAAAAAGCAAATTTTCTCACTTGTTTCAGGAGCTCTCGGTTCTTGCCGCCCGAGGCGAACACCCCACTCGCCCTACCATGGGACCGATCCTGACACTGAGTCAGGTCTTTCGTCTTCATATAATACACAGATTGAAACCCTAATTCGTTACTTTCCTTTTAAACCCAAACTTTGGGCAACTTATAAAATAAGCCACCTTTAATGTCGATCGTTTGGTTAAAAACATAATATATGTCACAGTAGGTAGACTTACCACAAGGTAGTTCCTCAAGATTACAAATCTCGCACAGAGAAATTTTTCGTGTTATTAACACATTTATAATCACATTAAGGTGTTGTTTTTTTTAAATCCCATGATATATATTTTGAAATAGTTTTAAAAATATATATTGTATATTGTAATTTAGAAAGAAACGTTCATTACGATCTCCATGAATATTGCATACTACATAATGCATCATACATTATACATGAGTCTATCTACACACACACATTCACATACACACATAGCCCTAGACAAGCAGTTTCCATTTATACAATACCCTATTAATCATCAGAATGTGTCACTCTCCGATGATTTCCTGCCGCATTGACGATGGAAGGGACCCGTTGAGAACTATAGGTGTGTGTGTGAGAGAGAGAGAGAGAGAGAGAGAGATATACCCACAGACAACCGCAGAGGTAAACCGATAAACAAAGATGGAACATCACGTGAGTGAAATGACATGCATGGAAACTTGTATGGGAAAGCTAACACACAATCATGTTGACGTACTATATTTTCCAGAGGTATAAATAACACTAATGCGTGGAACAAATATTTTCTTTATATTTATGGCAATAATCTAATTATTTTAGTAATAGTTCTTTTACTATAAATTTAGCAAGTAGTTTGCTTGAGGGGGGAGGGGGAGGAAATGGCACCACCATTTGCATGAATACAAGCTGGAAAACACTTTTGAGTAATATGTATTCTAGGCTTATGTTCGTTTTCTCTAGTTAGTTTCATACTTTATTTATATACACATGCCATGCTATACATTCTCAAAGTATAAAATTAAAGCATTGTTCTCAGTATTCCTGTTATATATAATTTTTACACGTGTATATATGTGTGTAGTTTATATATATATATATATATATATATATATATGTATATATAAGCCTATATATGTTATATAGACCGATATATATATAGGCTAATGTATAAATCTACACACACATACACATAAACATATATATATTCTTTATATGCAGATGCATATAAATTTAGAAAATTAAATTAAACGTATCTAAAAAAGCAATATTTTGTTTAATGTGTCAATTAAAAAAGGTTATAAAATGGCGGCGCTTCCCTCTCCACCGCGCACGATGCGTCACTATTCTCGCGTATTGTAATGCATTCTTTGATCCTTTAGCTATCCAGTGGTATAATTTAATTTTGGATGTAGAGGATAGATTCGAAACTACAACGCCAAACTGTATCTCCCGATTATGTTATCATTAAGTTTTTTTGGATTGCCCCCGTATGGTAGCAAATTTAAAGACGTATTCACGTCAAAACAGTAAAAACATTGACCTTAACTCCCATCCCCCTCCATCTCACCTTAAAGACCTCAAATCCAATAAATAAACCCAAAAACCAAAGTGTAAGAGTTTTCAGTGAAAGTAGGCGTCCCTCATAGGAGTAAAGTTTCATTCGAACATGGAGGCTATGACTCTATATGACTCCTCCCCATCCCCTCCGACATGAACTCCTCCCTCACCTAACAACCCATCCATCAATCAACAGTCGCAACAGCAACCAGAATTTCGCGTGTCACTTTTCTACCTTTCATCTTGAGATCGTCCGACCTGCCAACACAGGAATATAGGACTAGAAATAGTTCTCTACCATATCGTTGCTTTCGTCTTTCTTGGCCTACTTCTTCAACGTTTTCTGTTTATTTTCTCTGTTTCTAATGCAGTAGTTTTGGTGTTTTACCAAAATATTATTCTCAATAACCTCGCCGGTATCTGATTGGTCTTTCACCTGGTGAGTATCATTGTACTATCGCACGTATTATTATTCAAGGTATGTAACGTGCACTTTCTGTACCGACTGAATATATCAGCATGCGACTTATAATCTAACTTAAATGTATAACAGACAAAAAACTCAGCTCCCAAGCAATTAATTTATCACTATTAAATGGTTAAACTCATATTTTTTCATTTATAACATTATTTTCCATGCATTAAATTGAACCAAGGACCCTTAACTCACTAAGCAGACACGCTAACGACTGCACTAAGGAGTCTGACCAGAACTTAATATGGTACTTGTAAACTATTCGCATTATTTATCCACAAAACGGATGTTTTTATGACACTAAGAAGATTTATTACAGGCTACAATATAACGTAAGACGCCTCAGCCTATTCGGTGGCATGTCTGACTATTTAGTAGAGGGTCCCGGGTTTGATTCTCAGCGTGGTAAAAAATAAAATTATCATTTGTGAAATATGGGTTTTCCCCCTTAACGTTGATGAATAATTGTTGACATCGGTGGTTTTTGGAGGTAAAGTACTCGCCTAGGGACCCTATATTCGTGGGTTCAAACCCATTAGAGGTCGACGGATTTTTCTTGAGCGATAAACATATGTAGCACAACTTACATCGGAAGGGAAGTAAAGCCAGTGGTTCCATGTCGGGTGTAGCATGTAAAATAAACCTGGGCGGTATGTGAAGATAGCTTTCCGTGCTCGTTAGTTAACATTTAATGCAGAAGGCAACGGGGAACCCCTTCACTTACTGAAATCTTCCTGTGCATGGGATTTCTACCAGATGGTACAGGTAGCACTTACCAGCTGAAAAGGTGGCCTTCTCCAGATGGATAGAAATCACATCAAACCAACCTTCGGGTTGTTCACTTTAGGAGAGGTAATGGGTATATGTCCGGAGGGTTTGCTGTTGTGAATGTTCTATATTTTATTAGTTTATAAGTCGTGTGTTGATATATTCAGTTGGTTCAGAAAGTGCACGTTAAATAACTAAAAAAAAAACCCAACACTAGCAACGGTATATTTTGTTTCAGTCTTTAAATATATATATAAAAAAAATGATTGATAAGTTGATATCTAGACTTACTGGTATCCAAATACTTAAGAATTGGTCATAATATAATACATTTTCTCTTGTTCGATTATAAGAGTTACTTTGCAGTCTCATTTTAGTATTGGTAAATTGTATTTATCATTTAAAACAAGAACATCAAGTCAAACTATTATTTATATCAATGATACATTTTTTTACAACAAACGTAAAGTGTATGTGAATAAAAAAAACACATTTTTAATGTTATTAGGATACATGGAAAATAATTAACATTTAAAAAATAAGGAATGGGAATCAGATTTGATAAATATAGGAATCTTGACATATCTTGTAGATATAATTATTGCCAGGGTTTAGGGCAGTAGTGATATCTAACTATGTTGATATTTATATCCTTATAAACCACCTCGGTGGCGTAGTTGGCTAACGCGCTTGTCGTGTTGAGCTCGACTGCTGAGGATGGGGAGATCAAGGTTCGAATCTCGGTCGGGTGAACTGGGGGTGGGTTTTCCTAAATGGTTTTCCACTCTCCCTCCACGCAAATGCTTGTTCACTTCCTCTAATTCAACCTTCCCAATTCCTAATCCAATAGCGTAATTAGTACTTAAAGCGTATAACCCGAACGGGTAGTAAGACGCGGTGCTAAATATTATATATATATATATATATATATACATATAAGTATATAAATATTTACGTATATAGATTTTTTTTTTAAATGTTAAGAAAGTTAAAATATATAAATAGCCGGTCTCATGGCATAGTGGTCAAAACCCTTGGCTGCTCATCTATAGGTCCGGGTTCAACTCCCAGCTGGTCCCGGGGGACTTTTCTAGAAATGGGGGGATTTTGAATGATCACCAGGGAGTTAGAAATGGTTTAGAATCTCCATCCCGTCATGTAAACTATCACCATCGCCTCATCTCATCAGGACATGGAAAGAGCCTCCACAGAAAGGATGTACTATTAGTACATTAGTACGTCCCCTAGACAACGGTACATTAGTACTGGATAGTATTTACACAAACTGAGCTACCAGGGATGTAGCCCAGACACGTCATTATTATTATTATTATTATTATTATTATTATTATTATTATTATTATAACTATGTAAAATTATATAAAAACAAATTTTCAATTACTTGACTTTTAAAGGTTGTTTATTTGTGTACAAAAATGTATCCTTGATAAAAATGTTAGATGTAACAATATTGTTTACTTATAAATAAATAACAGCTCTCCCAATCTATATAAAGGTTATATTGGGAGAATATACCAACCACCTTAGCTAAGCTGGCAAAACTTCAGTCAAAGTAGAAACACTGGTTGGATTTTCGAGCATTTTGTATTGTTTTTATTGTATGTTTGGATGCATTTTGGGCAATAAATCCTTGGATTAGTGTTGGTATTTTTAACTGGGGGTGGTGTTTTTCCTAAATGGTTTCCCACTCTCCCTCCAGGCAAATGCGGGTTCACTTCCTCTAATTCAACCTTCCCAACTCCTAATCCATTAGCGTAACTAGTAGGCCTACTTAAAGCGTATAACCCGAACGGTTAGTAAGACGCAGTGCTAAATAATAATAATAATAATGTAATGTATTTATTTGGTACTGTAGCTATCCTATTCCCTAAAGTCAAGGGTCTTGAGGAGTTAAGACCTCATACTATTTACAATTATTATTAGCACCGCGTCTTACTACCCGTTCGGGTTATACGCACTTACGCTAATGTATAATGGTAGGGTGATTGTGAGATGAAATGGAGGACCTACAGTTTAACGTGGGATCCGAACCACGGTGGAGACTTGGCATTCCTCACATTCACAAGTTGTGATTAATATACGTCTTGTCAGAGGTGAAGGAAGGGGTTTGGCGATCAGATAAATCAGTGCCGGGAACGAGGATTGAACCCTGAACCCTCAAAGAAGTCTGACTTCTTACCCCTAGACCACCAGGTCACCCTATTAATTACAAAAAGTGACTTAAAATCTAAATAAATACAACCGATATGTATAATATTATTTTTTGTTTTCTGTAAGGTTAATTTAAATATATATATATCAAGGGTTTAGATATAAATGGTGCTTAGGCCTATCATAATTTTGTACATTATTGCTATCATCTGTATCCCTAACCTCAAAGTGCGGGCCACGGATTAAATTACTCACGAAACAATGCTTTGCCTCCATTATAGAGTAATCACATTATAATTTAGCAGACGTCAGAACGATACCAAAAAGCAAAATGATGGCTATACATGGCATACGTAATGACGCAGATATAGTAGCAACAGGTCAAAACTGGTGTTCATTCATCACGTGTCATTTGGAAAGAGAATTGAACCAATTCGTGTCACCAATATGTTAAATTATTTAACTAATTTATATTGTTTGACGAGATGTACGAATAACAAGGTAAAATAAAACTTCACACCAATACAAATCCTTATAATGTGATTAATCCTCCAGGTACACCCCGTTTGCCTGGTGGTGCCTTTGAGAGTGAACGGAGTATACATATTGCTAGGTTGATTAGCTGGGTTCATTAATATTTTTTATCATAAACAGTTTATGAAGATACTCCACAGTGACGTAGAGAGGATATAAAATAAGATTGGTTAAAATATAATTTGGAACATCACCACTAATGCACCATAGTGGGAATTGAAAAAACTATCTAAACGCTTGATTTGTGTAATGTGAATCAAACGCCTTAGGCCATGCAGCCAACTAGGAGATTTTTTTATGTACCACAACTACCCGTTATTATTATATCGCTTCATTGTCCCTAAAGTTATTTAAAAATATTAGACATCATTTTAAAAACTCTAAATCGGTTATACCCTCTTCGATGATCATATAGTCGAGGCGCTACACTCGCGATAGGTTAGACCGCCAATGACGGGGAGATTGAGGTTGTAATATCGGTCAGGTGTAATGAGGGTGATTTTTCAAGATGGTTTTCCACTCTCCCTCTATAAACATGCTGATAATTTTCCTCTAAATGTAGCCTTACTAATCGCTAAAACCACTAACGTAATTAATACATAAGCGTGTAATCCGAACGGGTAGTAAGTAACACGTGGGGCTAAGGAAAAAAAAAAGAGTTATATTTGTGAAAGTTCCTAAATAAATGAAATAATTACATGGGGTTGGGTTTCAACAGCAGAAATTATTTTCCACTATTTGGTTTCTAGCTTTCACATTAAATAAATTAAAATATTTTCATAGAATAGTCTTTGTAGTGAGATTAGAATATTTTGTTAAAATTACAATCAAACCTTTGGTTTCAGTTAACACACACTGCTACGCTTGGTTGTTAAAAAAAAAAAATATATATATATTACTATACGTTTAGATAAAAGCTGCCAATAACTTTATTTAAAGGTGAATAAATGGTATGGTATTTCGTACAAAATTAAAAGTTAAAAAAAATAGAATAAATGAAAATACAGATTATACAAATGCCCGTGACACCGGTCGTAAAAGCAGCTTAAGATCTTGCTACGAGATTGTCAATATCGATTCTAGTATCTGGATATAAAGGTTATTTCAAATGACCTCATAGAAAGAAATCTGACTATCCACAATGTGCGCAGCATGTGTTACCCCATTTGACGATGTCACCAATTTCTAAAACTAAACATAAGGCGACGTTCGTTTTGTTACATTCAAGGCTCGTTTAGTTATAAGAAATCGCGCCTTGAATACGAATTGGATGAATTTGTATACTCCACAGATTTAAATGTTACGTGCCAGTTTTGTAGTAAAAATGTTCAAATCAGATAAACAAATATCCGAATAGTAATATATCAAATATTTATCAAACTGTATAAAAGAAAAAAACAAGTTCCTAATAAAACATTATATTTTGTTAGTTTTTTGACACCGAATATAGGAATCTGTTTGTACGCATATGTACTGATTATGCAGATATGTTATAGAAGGGGAAGGTTGAATTTTGAGGAAGTGTACTCGCAATTGGTTGGATAGAGTGAAAAACCATTTAGGAAATAAAAACACATAGCCTGGATTCGAACATAGGTCAGCCTTCCTGTCATTGGTAATCCAATCTATTACGAAAATGATACATTATTTAGTCTTAGACCACGTGATCACAGAAGAGGGTTGGTTGAAATTAAAACAAAATACTTTCTTAGAATGTGATGTGATATCAAGCCTTTAATCTCTATTAAGATGAAAACCAGTTTTGAGAAAACAAAATGAAACTAATACCGTTTGATGCAAATAGACGTTAAATTTTGCATAATAGCCGGTAATTACAGACGGCAATGTGGGAACTATTTAACGACTCCATGTTTTTTTTATAGCAGATAACACGGTTAGCGTGTTAAGGGTGTAAGGGCTTGATGAGGATGGAAAAAAGAGAAAAGAGGAATAGATTGCACGTTGCTTACTCTGGACTTCCTTATCTCTATACACACTAAAAAAAAATGCGGCTGAGACTCGACGAAAATGAAGAGCAAAGCTGTGGAGAATCTGTAGGATTGTAGGGGGTACAATGTACCCTTGGAACGTGATTAAATGAAAACCAACCCTCGTGCAGCAACTTTCCTCCCTAGAATATCTATTAACTCACAAAGGAGGGATAATTATATAGTCAGAAATCCCGGCAGTATACACCGCAAACCTAATGAGCTCTGCAATATTTATGAACCTAAGAAAAAAAAAAATGGGAGGAGAAAAATGTTGGAACAAACCATTGTGGTCACATAATGACTGCGTTGCTAACCACTTCACTTTACACATTTTAAAAAAAGGGCTAAAGGTAGACAGGTGTGCTTTTTTTTAATGGTGTTGTGAGGAGGGGGAGGGAGCATAATCAAACAATGAGATAATTTAAGAAGTAATGTAATGAAGATACCAGTATTTTTATGATCATCAAATATTTCCAACATTATTAAAAATAATATATTATAAATTAACACGATAGGATATTTTGAAAAGTTCCAATATTAGTTTATTAGTGGGGTTTTATATTTATATTTTATCGCATATTTCTAAGAAAAATTATTACCCCCTCAATACCCTTATAATTAATTATTCTATGGCACTAGTAACTCAAAAGTTAATTGCCGCACTTACAAAAGTACGCCGACTATCCCTATCTTGAGCTAGTTTTATCCAGTTCACCTTATTAAAACCTATCTCTTTTTTGAGCTAGTTCTATCCAGTCCTCCTCATTACACCCTATCTTGAACGAGTTCTATCCAGCACCCTTTATTACATTATATCCCTATCTTGAGCTAGTTATATCCAGTCTATCTCATTACATCCTATTTCTTCCAGGTCCATTCTAAAATTCACCTCCCTTCTGCGTCTAGGTCTTCCCATCAGGTCCACCAATCAATACCTAGAACAAGGTTCTTGTCCTTCCATTTACCTACCGTAACCTTTCCTATAACCATATTATTTTTTACACTCTAAAATAAATAAATCCCAATACCGGTGTTGTTGACACTACTGATAATGGATTTATAAAATTCTTCTAATTGGTAATCCTGAGCTATCATGATAAATTGAAGTAATTTATTTAAATAACTTTCAAACATAAAGATAAAATAATCAATCACAATACGCTTGCAGCCAATTCAACTATAATTGGATTTAAAAAATAAATAGTTATTTGCATTCCTGATCGATTATAATCAATTTTTTTCATTTTTTAAAATTACTAGCTATTAAAAGAATTTGCTTCGTTTCAAATCAAAATTGTAAAATGTTAATCAGTTTTGTATTTCAATAATAGAATGGTATAAGGAGTCACACTCGTTTAGAAAGGTCTGCTGAAGATGGGAAGATTGGGGTTCAAATTCCAGTTGGGTCAACAGAGGGTGGTTTTTCTATAACTGGTTTTCTCGCTCTCCTTGCATGCAAATGTGGGTATATTACCTCTAAAATCCTACCTTCCTCATACATACCCCATTGGAATAATTATCATATTATTATTATTATTATTATTATTATTATTATTATTAGCACCGCGTCTTACTGACCGTTCGGATTATACGCACTTTACGCTAATGTGTAATGGTAGGGTGATTGTGAAATGAAATTGAGGACCTACAGTTTAACGTGGAATCCGAACCACGGTGGAGGCCTTGCATTCCCCACATTCACAAGATGTCTTGTCAGAGGGGAAGGTAGAATAATTATCATATACTTGAATAAATTGAACAGGTAGTAAGACATGGTGATATAATAAATAGTAAAATTAATTTAAAAAAATCTAATCGTTCACAATCCAATAATAATGAAACAAATCTATTTAACTAAATTATAAATTCAAAGAGAAGGTCAAGTCATAAATATTTACAAACAAGTATATAGAATTTCTTACAAAACAACCAATTCCAAAGACTATGCAATCATTGATATTACAAAATAGTACGTGTTACCAATTAATACAACACGACTTTACGATGTAACATAAATTATTTGTACTAATACCAGTAATCAAACTGAAAACCCCGAGAAAAATAGAATAAAGCCTCTATATTATATCTAGTGTATCCTAAAATTTAATTTCTACTCTAAAGTAAATCGAATTATTCTATTCTATTATATTATAGGCCTATTAATGTTACCAGTACTGATAAGACTGTAAGTATTAAAATTTATATAGTAGTAGATCCAAAAGTTTGGTCCTAGCTTTTGAGTTTAAATTGTGATTAAAAAAAGCTACAATAATGGATATTATGTCGAAGTATGGCTTCGTTAATTTGGGAGTCATACACGTAATAATTAATAGGTTCTAATAATAAACCTAATTATGACATAAAATAAGAACATAGATTTAAATATTATTGCCGTATTTTATTATATATATATATATATATAATTTTATACGCTAATGTGTAATGGTAGGGTGATTGTGAAATGAAATTGAGGACCTACAGTTTAACGTGGAATCCGAACCACGGTGGAGGCCTTGCATTCCCCACATTCACAAGATGTCTTGTCAGAGGGGAAGGTAGAATAATTATCATATACTTGAATAAATTGAACAGGTAGTAAGACATGGTGATATAATAAATAGTAAAATTAATTTAAAAAAATCTAATCGTTCACAATCCAATAATAATGAAACAAATCTATTTAACTAAATTATAAATTCAAAGAGAAGGTCAAGTCATAAATATTTACAAACAAGTATATAGAATTTCTTACAAAACAACCAATTCCAAAGACTATGCAATCATTGATATTACAAAATAGTACGTGTTACCAATTAATACAACACGACTTTACGATGTAACATAAATTATTTGTACTAATACCAGTAATCAAACTGAAAACCCCGAGAAAAATAGAATAAAGCCTCTATATTATATCTAGTGTATCCTAAAATTTAATTTCTACTCTAAAGTAAATCGAATTATTCTATTCTATTATATTATAGGCCTATTAATGTTACCAGTACTGATAAGACTGTAAGTATTAAAATTTATATAGTAGTAGATCCAAAAGTTTGGTCCTAGCTTTTGAGTTTAAATTGTGATTAAAAAAAGCTACAATAATGGATATTATGTCGAAGTATGGCTTCGTTAATTTGGGAGTCATACACGTAATAATTAATAGGTTCTAATAATAAACCTAATTATGACATAAAATAAGAACATAGATTTAAATATTATTGCCGTATTTTATTATATATATATATATATATAATTTTATGCATAAAGGGAAGCGCGAAAATTAACTATTAGATAATCTTTATAAATTTAATAAATTCATAATTTAATGAGGACAGAGAAGTGTTTATTAATTGGCCATTAAAATAGCTTACTAATTAACACCCATATTGTTTTAAAAACTGAAATGGCAGTAAATCTGTATGAAAATGCCAAATAAATTACTACAGTGATGAAACTTTACACATTGATACCCTCAAAGTGTTAAAATAAAACCCCAAGTCGTAAGCCTTATATATAGCCATACTGACCAGCTGCCGCTTTCTGTTGGCGAAGATAGAGCCAACTTTTGTGGCTAGAGGATGCCATATGTTCAGCTTAAACACCCCTGACGTTAATCTCAGTTTTATAAATTAGAGTGGTTACTTTTTTATTCAAGTATTTCCTCATTTTTCTCAAGAGGCTGTGAGTTGACCCCGTTCCAGACCAATTTCTTCATATAAAAACCTGTAAATGCCCAGGATCAAACTCAGGAATTCTGGATCTGTATCCAGTAAGTCTGAACACTAAACTCCTGGTGCTAAGCCGTAGTTAATTTCATTTTTAAACTCTCTTGTTTAAAGCTTTAGGGTAAATTTGTCTCAACCCTTTAAATTCAAATAGATCCCTAAAACTGTATGAACATTAACAGTGAAAACGAATCATGTTGAGTTTTAAACCAAGCAAATGGTCGTTTTTAAACCTTCCGCACATACTTGCTCACCTCTCTTTTATAGGTAATCTCCATTTTATAACTTCAGCACACTTTATTGTTCTCTTTTCTTGATAGGAATTTTACTTTATAGCATTTCTGATAAAAGCAATGGATGGTAAATTCAAAATGTGTGTATTGTGACTCTTGTAATCGATTTGAGATTTAAAGTTCTTCTATTACCGAATGTATTGTTAATAAAATGGGGAAACGTGTTTACTAACTGTTCAACGCTACTCAATAATAGCTGTGTGGGTAGCTCTAAAGTTTTTGATGAAGATAATTCAACATTTCTCAGGTGACGGGTAAACTCTTATACAGCACAGGGTTTGAAAGGTTTTCTCTAATTGTACAAATGACTCATCGTTAAATTGCTATGAACTCTCTTTCAATGTAGTTTTTACAAGTACTTAAAGGCTACGGGACAAAGAAAACTGCAAATGACCGAACGTTTAATTTCAAGAAGAGAATGATAAAAAAAAGTGACAATGAAAATATCTGCAAATGAAAAAGATAAAATGTTTTACCCTTTATAAGTATGTTTTGCTCAACATACAACTATAATATTGGTTGTAAATGATTATTTTTTAGAAATGTGTCCGTTAATAGGTAATAATTTGAATTTAGTAGAAAATTTTAACCTGTACTTGAGGATCTAAAAGTAGTTCCTTTGCACACCAATAAATCGTATCTGGTTTTATTCCCGCATTTATGTGGCTATTTTTAAACTAAACTCAAACTAAACACCTATTATATTATTATTAATTGATTTAAATACGTAAATTCTATAAAATTCAACATGGGGAACTTATTTAAATCATATACATGGCCCCATTTCCATAAGATCTCTTTTAAAATTAATAAAAGATATTTGTATTAGATTACATATTGAAATTTGTACTTAACATTTTCTTATCTTTGCCTGCAAGAAAAGCGCAGTTCTGCAAAGAATGTTGTAAAAACCTCAAACATGAGTTCATTTTCTTTGAAAGCCAATAGTTAATTCTCAACTTTTTAAAAATATATTGTATGGTATAAAGGGATTGTATGCAAACAGAACCAAGTGGTAGTAATCTTTTATTCTTTTTAACATAATGTGGGTTAGGCTAAAATATTGGAGTTAAAATAAGAATAGCGTGATTACAATCGAAACACCAGACTTTTACATTCCTTTAGTTTTCCATTTATTGAAAATATTTGTTGTTGGAAGGCCCGCCAGCTTCCGACTTGAACTTGCATATCTTTATGGCTTAAATGTATAGGAGGAATGTCAAGGGAAGGGACTATAGGCAGCGAGCCTCCCGATCCAGGTCATTTCTTTACTTAAAAATAGCTAGATTTATCCGGAAGAATTTTACACCTTGAAATCCTGGCCTCAATCTATATGAGTAGTTGATGGCTGCTGATTCTGATGCAGATAAACATTGTCTGGACACTAGGTATACTGAATCCGTACAGAAATATCTGATCATTTCGATGAGTTGGTGTAAAAAGTCCATCGGATCTAGTTGGCTTAATCTCGGCAGAAGAGGAACTCTTTCCTAATAGGTGAATTAGAGCCTTCGTTGCTTCAAGGTCATATATGCTAAGGTAATCGTAGCAGTGAGTCACGTGATAGGAATCCTTCGTTTATTGGAACTGTCTGTCTGATTCCTGAAGATTCTGGGAATCTGGGTGGTTGCGACTGTGTTGACAAAGGCCCAGACGGGATGGTTAAATTGCTTGGGGTGAACAGAGTGTCTTGCGAACCACAGGCTGACAGTGGTGTTAATGCTCATGACGATGTTTCAAGTATGGAGTCTACTTGGTTTCGAAGGTTAAGCCCAATCCAGAAGAAGAGACAGTGACCTATAGCGATCGATACAATTTGTAATAATCACTAAAGCAGTCTATTCTGGTAGCTTAGTACCGTGATTAGATGTCTTAGGCACTGTTGTAGGGACAGGACAGATGATAGCTGAGTCGATGCACACGAGTCCAGGCAGAACTGGTTCGAAAAGTCTTGACGGAGCTCGACTGCTTCAAGAATGAGGCGATCAGACCAGTGAGTTGGAACTTTCCAATTCAGTTTGTACCAGACTTCGTTGAGTAAATGTTGGCAGCCCCTTAGGTGTGGATCAATTTGTGATCACGGATACTGTAGTGTTCACTATCTTGTGTTCTGGTGTGTTGATTGTTTTTTTAAACATTGTAATAGACGAAATAAATGCTGATGTGCTGTGTTAGCGAAGCCCGTGGGTATGAAGGTGATACCATGTAGACGGCGTCGTCATATAAGAAGTAACTGAAGAGGACTTAGATAAAGAACTATTCAAATTGGCAAGAATGATGGAAATATATGGATTGGACATAATTTAGAAAAGAACAAGACAATGGAGATGGCTAGAAATGCAAAGCTCAACAAAGTAAGTGACAATTAATGGGAGGGTGATCAAAAGGGTGGAATATCTATGTTATTAAGTAAAATTACCACAACCGATAAGATTCAGTAGGAAATAGGACAAATAATATGAAGGAGCGGACCATTCAATCACAGATGTAAGGATAATATTTGGTGATGGGTATATAGGGAATTAGGCCAATACTTGTTTATTATGTAAGGCGTATTATCAACCAGTATGGCTTTGAAACATGGACATAAACCAGGGAAAATTTAAATATAATGCAGGTCGCAGAGTTATAGTCTATGAGAGGAATGATTGAAAATGTTACAAGGAGAGATATGGTAAGGAACGAGAGATTTAGGGATAGCTTATAAAGGTTATACCATTATAAGATACACTGAAAAGGGAAAGATTGCAGTGGTTAAGGCATGTGATTAGAATGGAGGAGGGAAGAATACTCAAGAAATGCTTTACAGAATAAGGAGAAGGGTAAAATACTTATTTGAAGACCTAGGTCAATATGGATGGACCAAGTGCAGAAGGACATGGAGGATAAAGGAGTGGACTGGAGACGAGTGGCTGAGGGAGAAGTATCAAGTAATAATGATGATGAGGTTTTTTCATTGTATTGTCATGAATAGGTTTTTAATCCCTCACGAAAACCACTATACTAATCACCCCGCATCCACTTTTATTTTGTAAAAGCATCTTTATATACATATATATATATATTATATTATACTTCTATAAAGCAACATGGCTGACTCACTCACTGACATTAATGTTTACCCACTTCCAGATAAGCTAGAAATCTGAAATTTGGCAAATTTATAGCTCTAGCCTGTAACCGCTGGAAAAACTCCAAAAAGTAAAGAAAAAAATTAACTCCTGAAAAAGAATTCAAAATGTCGGAGCAACTTTAAAGTCGGTGCGGAACTTTATTTGGAATTCTCTTGTGGCTAAGTGGTAAGACCTATCAAAAAACGGCTCTGGCATTACATTAGTTTACATCCACTTGCAAAGAAAACATACTGGGGATTTGAGGGCGAAGCACCCAAAGAGCAAAGCGAGTAATATATATAAGCGATTGCTTAAAATGAAAGGATAGCGAGCATTACCTATTATGTTTGTTTCTGTCTGAATAGATTTTAGATTGACAACTTATATTGTTATCTCAGTGTAGGAGTTTGTAGTGTTTGTAAAATCGCGAGACTTACGAAAGCGTCATGAAAAAATATTGTTGAGCAATTCAAAATTGCTTCGAAAATATTAGTTTTATCCAGTTGGGCTTAAGCTTAGGGTTTTAAATATTTAATCTAGAGTGTATAACTTGAATATGGTAAATCATTTAGTTAATTTGAATTTTATAATTATATTCTCATTTGTGATAAGGCAAAGTTTAATACTTTGATTGTATTTTAGTATACACATATTTTTTCTTAGTAGTTTGTATGAAGTACTGAGATGATTACCATGAGTCCTCTTTTCCTCGAACATGTCCTCTTTTTAAGTTTTAAAATATATGTCCTCAGGGATTTTTTTAAAAAAATACAAAACTTTCCTGATCTTTCACCAGTTATGGCGTCAAAAAGAAGAAAAATGTTATCAGTGTTTAAAATCATTAATAATATAAGATAAAATTTGTCTTCGTTTTGGTTAATTTTAAAATTGGCGTTATTGCCGTTTGTTGGTAGTGATGCCAGTGGCATCTAGAGATAACGAATATACGTATATTCCATTCACGGTAGGAATTACTCTCTGAAAGGTCTTTTTTTCCTACCAATATCCTACTACTGTATATAGTAGATTTATGGTAGGGAAAAAGGCCTTTCAGAAGTCAATTCCTACCGTGAATGAAATATAGTAGTGCTTTCTTGAGACTTCTCATAAATGGCACCCAAAACTCAGTATTTCCATCTTAACCTCTGTGTGAAAGTTGGGTAGTTGTACCTATAGGCTTGTAGTGCCTCACGTGTTATTACTTGCATGCTTTCATTGAACAGTGTTTCTGTTGGTGTGAGAAGTAAGACTGTAAGTTTGACTTAATTTTCAATTTCACAGTAACTTGATTCAGATTGATTTCGTAAAATACCCAAGCGTAAATGCAAATTTACTGGGGATCTAAACAAAATAATATTGGTGATTTAGAAGTGGTCGTGATGAATTTGATGCAGAGTGTAAACTTTGCCTTCCAGGAACATACGTGTCAGTTTTTAACAAAGTAAAATTAGATTTGGAAACACATATGGAAAAAATGAAGCATAAAATGATTGTTCGAGTTGAAAGCTGTACAGTATAATTTTAAGAACATGTCTTGTGAACAGTTTCATAATTATATAAAATGTTTTTAATAATGTTCATATTTGGTTTGATAAGGAGTAATAAATAACAAAAATATATCTTATTTATTTTTATTTTCTACTCCTTATTTGATAGTAGTTTGGTTTTCTATGACATGTTTGGGTGTTATTATTAATGTTACACCATCTTCAAGTATTATTTATGATAAGGATTATATTCTGTTAAATGAATATTATCATTAAGTTTGTGAACTTTTTAGGCCTTTTTATAAACTTTATTATAATTTAAATTTAACAGCATATCATATTTATCATAAACAAGAACTGAAGATGGCGTAATATCAATAATGACACAAAAACATGTCATCTTAGAAGACTAAGCTAACATTAAATAAGAGGAAGAGAATAAAAAAAGTATGGTATAAATTATATAAAAAGTATTTCTGACATTTTGAAAAAAAAAATGTCTTCTTTAATACTCACAATTATATGGTAGCCTTGAGTACTGATATATTTAAAAAAAAAAGTTTCACCACAGGTTATTTTACAAATATTCCTCTTTTCTGGCAAACTAACTGGAATAATTGTTTCATGTTTATTTTTGATTAAAATAAAACATACTGATTTGACAATTGGTTCAGCAAAGTTGGTATTAAAATTAGGCCTAGTTTCTGTATGTTATGCAAGTGAACCGGTAGAGTAGACAACAGACCTACAGTGAAATGTTTCTGTCAGATTTCAACATTTCCCATTGCAATCCTTACCTGTCTACTCACTTGCTCACTGATCTGTATTGATGGTAGTCAGAGCTGCCACTGATTGTATATCTATCTATTTTATTTTGAGGCTTTGTCTGCTTGCCTGTCTGACTTTGCGTTTTTAATTCAACTGAAAATGAATAACCAGTTTGTTTGTTTAGGATTAAAAGCCCTTGAAAAAATTACATTTACCACAAACTCACCCTACGTTAATTAAACTTATTATTTATTCATGCATCAAAAGAAATACTTTTATTTTAATTACATTTTTCAAAGTTTAAAAGCTTATATATTTTGTTCAATATAACATTACAATTGGACTGGGTTTTAATAAAAAATGAAATATATTACGTCACATTTGTAGAGTAATTCAATAATTCCAGATAAAAAAAAAGAATAGCTAAAATTAACGAAGTTGGATTTAAAATAAGAGTTAAATTTTAGTTTAAATCTAAACAATGTAGAACTCTCATATATTCAATTGGATTGAAAGTTAAAATGATTTTTGGTTGAAATTTAGTAAATAATCTTATATTTCATCCATGATCAAGTATAGAATAATATTAAATAAACGATATAATAAATATCTAGAAATGATTATGGTTATTGTTATGTTATGGCTTTTCAAGATTATAAAATATATATTAAGTTTTATTAACATTATTTAAATACCAATAACAATTTTTTTGAATAAAGTGTTTTGTTATTTTATCCAACAATGTAGTTTTTTTAATATAAATTCGAATATCTTACTCCCAAATGATTAATTTTTGGAAAAATGAAAAAGCTTATTATTTTGAATTAAAATATTTTATTCTTCTTTAAACCATTTTTGCATTCTCTCGACCCTTCGTACAGAGAAGTATTGTGATAGTAAAAATAAAAATCAAGTTGGAGATTTTGATAAATGAACCAAATAGTCAAAGCTATTATTTATGCTTTTTAGTGAGGATTACTCCATCTAGATATCATATTCTGAAAATTGAAAGATAACACCTGGATACGGGGATCGAAACCGGGACCTTTGGCTTAGTACACCAATACTCTAACCACTTATCTATTCAGGAGAATGAAGCTGGGTACGCGACGATTCCTGAATAGCTCAGTGGTTAGAGTATTGGTGTACTAAGCCAAAGGTCCTGGGCTCGATTCCAGTGTCCAAGTGTCATTTTTCAATTTTCAGAATATTTTGATAAATGTCGACGTTTCATGACCCCCTAGAACCGAAAAAGGGGTGTTTGCGTTGCTGTCTGTCTGTATATCTTGGGCTAGAGCTGAAACCATTTTACCGACAGGGCTAAAACTGGGTATCTAGGATTATGAAAAGGTTTCCTCGAGGAGGTTTTGGAATAAGATATCCAACTCTAAAATTTAGGCTAGTTTACTGAAGGAAAAAAGAGAATACGTATCGATTCTCTCCAAATCCGCTCTAATGATTTTTGATTAAATATTGTATCCAATTATTATTTTAGATTACAAAAAAAATAAATAATAATACAATTTTCATCAACTCATAGGAACTACTTCAAGACTACCTTACAAAATCAAAAATTTCCAATATTGATTATATCTCCTCAACTATTAGATTATTATTATTATTATTATTTGCACCACGTTCGGGTTATACGCACTTACTCTAATGTGTAATGGTAGGGTTATTGTGAGAAGAATAGGAGGACCTACAGTTTAACGTGGAATCCGAACCACGGTGGAGGCCTGGCACTCCCCACATTCACAAGATGTCTTGTCAGAGGTGAAGGAAGGGTTTGGTAATCAGCTAAATCTGTGCCGGGACCGACGATTGAACCCCGGCCGCCAGCACAGAAGTCTGACACCTTACCCCTAGACCACCAGGTCACTCTTTGAACTATTAGAGATAGGAAATCATTTATCCTTGTAAAGTTGTAGTACTATTATAAATAAAAATCTTATGGTTAACATTAGTTTTTATTAAACAAATAATTCTGAGCTTTACGCAAATACATATTTTTTTATGGAGTATTTTGAAATGTAACATTATTTATTATACTCTTTGATGTATAAATGTGTTCCTCTTTTCTCAATGTTCATGTAATAATATATATTATTCGTTTATAGTATTTGGTGAAATGTTTATTAGACAAGGTATATGATTTCCTTTTATAAATATTAGAAGTGTTGTCTTTAAAAATATAAATGCTAGGCCATCATCTTGAATGATATTTGTGACCTTTATAAAGGTGGGGGAATAGAATCTAACGTTTTTTATAGCGTTTTAGTGACTAACGTGAATTAAACCATAAATGAATGGCATCAGTTGAAAGACAATAGAACAATTTTAATTCATAGTTTTTTTTTATCCTTTCTCTAGTGACCTGAAAGACAACAGATACATTCTTATATTCTAGATTTAAAATTGTCCTCAAATCATCAAAATTATTATTCGAATTTATGCAGTGAACCCTTGTTTTAACGCCATGACGGTGCGAGATTTGATGGCATACACTTTAAACTTAAAGTATCCCCTAAAGCAGCGTTTTTTAAATGTGCTCAATGAAGCACATATTTATCTTAGGCAACATGAGGAAATTATAGAATATTCTTTATTTCATTTTCACAATACCATCAGTAATAATTGGGACTACCATATTTTTTAACTCTGAATAAAGTACATTTGGCAAAAATGAAGCCATAACATTTAACTTTTTCGATTTGTTTTATCCTTCCTTGTAAAATCCAACCATAATTATCGGATAGTAATAATAATAATGTATTTTTTCTGGTGTAAGGGCTCCTTCAGTTTAAAATGTTCGGGAAGCTCTGCCCAAACTAAGGAATACGTTGGTAGATGTTTGATTAGTTGGATTTAGGAGGCCATGAAAAAGGCATCGATAAAGTATCTCAGTTGGAATTTCGCAAGAATTTCATAGTTATGTTGATTGAACATCTAAATAATCTGAACACATTTCCTATATCAGATTATTAGAATTTCCAACTATTTGGGAATGTGACTAAACCAAATCTCCCAAACTGGAATGGCTAAAAGAAATATATTTATTTGTATTCATAAATATAACCATATTTATTAAGAAAATAAGAACAATAACTTTTATTTCATTGATTAAGCTACTGTTTCTTAACCGAAAGTGTTTTCTATAACTAAGCTCAAGCTTTCCACAGTAAACGTTATTAAGACCATTACATTCCTTCGAAAAACTCTTTGTCAATAATTCTTATCAAATGCCAAACCAACTAAGCTAGGCTTTCGGTATACGATATCAATATAAACTCAGTGGAATAATTGTGTTTTCAACATTATCCAATTTCCAGGAAAGATCATAAAAATTCTAAAACAGAACAGACAAAAGCCCATTAATATTGTTTACACTATATATATATATATATATATATATATATATGACAAGAGATGATAAAATAAAAACTCGATAGAGATCATGGAGGAAGAAAATAAATATTTGATTCCAAGAAGTTGTAAGTTAGAGAATCAAGAACTTCTGATGAAATAAGAAAACTAAATTCAATCCACTAAATAAAAAAAAGGTAAAAAGAATCACAAAGAAAATATGTCTCTGTAATCAAAGTCTGTTATCTAACTTACAATAATCGGGAGAAAGACAATTAATTGATTTAATGATTAGCCGCGAGTTTTTATAATAATCTCTAAAATTAGAGTTTAGATCATAGGAGATTTTTTCGCTAGACACGCAGACCTATGCGTCAGTCTCATCTTATCTGGTTAACAGGGAAGGAAGGGTTGAGTTTTAAATTTTAGGCTGGTATACCTATTTCTCCTCTCCCCGTATCTGATTTTCAAATGTCCTACACACTAAAACGAGTACGTTTACTCCAAATTTACCTTCCCCATCCCTACAATTTTTGTATATACACGCTGATATTGAAAACGGGTATTAATCTGCAGTGCTAAGGATAGAAACCCTTAACAAAGAAGAAAAATCTAATAAAGACACGATAATATCATAAGAAACTCGCTTCAATGGTTGAATGGTCTAAGGCGTCACTCCTGTATCAGACTGGCCTGATGGAGACCGAGAGAACGGAGTTAAATCCTGGTTGGGTCTTTTGAGTGTTGTATTCCTAAATGGATTTACACTCTCCTTCCACGCCAATACAAGTAGATAACCTCTAAAATGATTCCTTCCTCATTCCTACTCCATTAGAACAAATAAAATGTTGCGTATAAACTGAACAGGTAGTAATACAAGGTGCCATAAAAATATAAATACATCACAAATCCGTCGCTATACCGACTGAGCCGAGTAGTTGTTCTAACTTCTAGGAAATTAATTGACCGAGCGTAGCGAAAGCTGCTGTTTTAACTTAGCCAGTTAAAATTTCATCTGTCTGCGTGGAAGTTTTTTCTACTATAACTGTCAAATGTGTAGACCAATTTTAACAAGATTCGGCTGAGACATTTTAAAAAATATAGAGTGAGCAATGTATTTATTATATGGTTTATTGATATGGTTATCTATTTCAAGATGGCAGCTGTTCGAAGTTATGTCTGTTTATCCCACGACAAATATCAAATGTGATAACCTATTTTACATCGCCTTAGGGCGAATTTCATAGGCAGACTTAGTACGTCTCAAGTGTGGTGCTATACTAAATACAAGACAACTACCCAGACCAGAATGGAATGGACCAGTTTCATAGTCAGACTTAGTACGTCTCAAGTGTGGTGCTATACTAAATACAAGGCAACTACCTAGACCAGAATGGACTGGGACAGTTTCATAGTCAGACTTAGTACGTCTCAAGTGTGGTGCTATATTAAATACAAGGCAACTACCTAGACCAGAATGGCATGGACCAGTTTCATAGTCAGACTTAGTACGTCTCGAGTGTGGTGATATACTAAATACAAAACTACACCTACCTAAACTAAAATGGAATGGACCAGTTTCATAGACAGACTTAGTACGTCTCAAGTGTGGTGCTATACTAAATACAAGGCAACTACCTAGACCAGAATGGAATGGGCCAGTTTCATAGACAGACTTAGTACGTCTCAAGTGTGGTGCTATACTAAATACAAGGCAACTACCTAGACCAGAATGGAATGGACCAGTTTCATAGTCAAGACTTAGTACGTCTCGAGTGTGGTGATATACTAAATACAAGGCAACTACCTAGAACGGAATGGAGGGGGCCAGTTTCATAGTCAGACTTAGTACGTCTCAAGTGTGGTGCTATACTAAATACAAGGCAACTACCTAGACCAGAATGGAATGGGACAGTCTCGCATAATAAACTAGCCAATTCCATTCGTCGTGTGTTTATTGTAGCGCCGCACTTAAGGCGTACTAAGTTTGCCTATGAAAGTGACCTTAATTTTGTCATCGGTCATGTTAGATGAGATATTAACTCGTATGACTCCCACTTTGGATAGGGTTCAATCCCATGGTATTACACTAGTACATTAGTTATCATGCTATCTTTATTAAATAGTCCAATTAGCTGCTTACACTACCTTTTTGTAAAATTTGCCGTGACTTACTACACATCAGGCCTATCGATTAACAACATTAATTGGTAAGAATAAAGAAGATATAATTTAGAGGAAAGTTTATTCACATTTGTATATAGATAGAAACAACTTAGAAAAATATTACCTCAACAATCCTGATCATATTTTGAACCTCAAACTCCTTGTCATCATCAAATCAAACCAGATGAGAATGACACTATGGTTTACGTATCCATCGATGCGGGTTAAAACTACTCACACTAAAAACTTGTTAAAGGATTAACATGGTCGATGCCATTTTATTCGGGCCTCTGATAAAAGATAAAAAAAAAGAAGACGAAACTTATCTTTAGTCTCGATATAGATAAAATAAGTTTTATTGGTTGGTGTGGTAGGCTTGCTTCTGCCCGCGGGTGGGGTAGACCCTTTAAGAAGTCAAGCGAGGTTATGTGACCCTAGAGCCAACAGTTCAACGATGCGGGTCAGCACTTCCTGCGTTGTTCGGATTCCTATGCTATCAGATAGCAGGGAAGCGGTAGCTTGCCAAAATGAGAACGAGTTTGGTTGTGTTGGGTTAGAAAGGGATGGGTGCTTGTAAAAGGGCAAGCGACTGTAGGGTTATCTGTAAGTGGGGATGGTTTAGGAATGGTGGTGCGATGGGAGGGGTAGTGAGGGGGCTGGGGTACACGAGTGGAAGGGGTAGGGGGTTGGAACGGTGGATTAAACTCATTATTTCCATAGCCATTTAGGGCCAAGCCACTTTCCAAATTGCAAAACCTTTAACCTCGCTTGACCTGCTTGTGATTCAACTGGTTACTGGAGACCTATATTATCGTTTTCAATGCTGATTCAGCTTTTACAAGGCAATTTCAAAGTATATTACGTAAGCTCTCATAATTACATCGTTTTCATTATATACATTAATAACGATTCAAAGAATGAAGGGGTGGGTTGAAAAATAAAAATTCTAATATAGAAAGAGCTTTCTAGCAATTTGAAAACCATTATTTTTGTAATCATGTACTTAGGCATCCTAACTATGTAACTGATAATTAATATAGATGTGGGATGGGTTTAATAAAACAGATAAGGATCTATCTAAGATTTCTTTTAAAAACTTATATTACTGTGTTTATTTGGTGCTACTTTTAACACATTTCAATTTTGAAAGACGATATTTTATAATGCCTTTCAAGAGCCAAGTAAGTTTTTAGTAAGTAAAAATAATTTAAATTGATGTATAGCCAGCACCATGTCTTAGTTCCTGTTCACGGTGCATGCATACGCACTAATTAAGCTAATGAGTTAGGGCTGAGGAGGGTTGAATTTAGATGACGTGTATCCGCATTTGTGTGGAAGGACATTGAAAAAGATTTTGGTAGAACACCTTCCGTACATCCTACAGGGATTCGAACCCCTAGCTTCCTGTAATCAGCATTCTAGTCTAACAGAAGAGTGACGCCATAGACCATGCGGCCACTGAAGCAAGTCATACGAATGTAATAATAATAGGTTTAAGAAATTTACCTACGGACCTGTGCAATTAAAATAAGAGCCAGGTGTTAGGCCTCATTATCCCAAATTGTTGGTCGCATGGTCTAGCGCGTCTTCTCTCAAATAAGATTGGATTACTGATAACTGGGAGATCGGGGTTAGAATCCTGGTCAGGTGAACTAGGTTTGGGTTATCCTAAAGGGTGTCTAATTTTCCACCCACGCTTATAAGGATGGATTTATTAAATCTCTAACTTCCTGATTCCTGCCCCAATTAAGAGTAGTAAGAAGCGACACACGAAAAATAAATAGCACTAAAGATAATAAAATAAAACTTAACAACGAGCTTTCATTTTAATTTATGAAAAAACATAGTTATGCTTTTGATAAATATTTAGTTAGTTTGGCCAAATTATAATAGTGAATAATAAAACAAAAATGAATCAAATAGCCGAAGCTATCATTTATGCATTTTAGTGAGGATAACACCATTTAGATATCATGTTCTGAAAATTGAAAATCGACACCTGGACACAGGAATCGAACCCGGGACCTTTGGCTTAGTACGCTAAAATGCATAAATGATATCTTAGTCTATTTGATTCTTTAATATATGCAATCGCGTACAATTATAATATAATTGTCAAATGGCTGCAATAACATATGCCAATCAGCGAGTCGTGGGTGGCTGCGTTGTCTGATGGCTGTGATCTTATTTAATCACATATTTATAAGCTGATGACTTCCGCACGTCCATCATAGACTCTGCCTTAAACTATGAGTGAAGAGTGAAGAGTGAAGAATGACCAAGTGTACGGGACAAATCCTGGATATCTCAGTGGTAAGAGCATTGGCGTACTAAGCCGAAGGTCCCGGGTTCGATTCCCGTGTCCAGGTGTCATTTTTCAATTTTCAGAATATGATAAAACAAATATATTTTAATTTTTCTTTAGAATAGATAATTACAGCTATAGATCATATCATGGAGCTGGTTAGTTCAGGACTTAACAATGGAATTGGGGCCGATGATGAAACAAAGCATATTTTAAACTATTTTAGTTAACATCTGCTAAAAGGATTTAAAAAAATACTACAAATATTTTTTATTAGAAATTTATTGGGTACTATACGTGGACTAGGACACTAAGACAGGCACAACATCCAGTCCCAACCTTTAATTTATCAATGTGAAATGTTGAACCCTCATTTAACAAATTATACATTTTTCAGCCATGATGGATTCAATAGACACGCTACCAACTGTGCTAAGGTGTTGGATTTAACATGTTAATATGTAGGTTAAATATCAAATTTTATCTTAGCGGTTTATCATAAAAAAAGATCTGAGGATGGTGTACCATCAATAAAAACGCCGAAACATGCCCTCATAGAAGACTGAGCTAATAACAAATAAGGAAAGAGAATAAAAATAAAGAAGAAATAATTTTATCGATACGGTTATAATTTGAAAAAAAACAAAAAAAACTGCTCTTTAAATATTTAAATAAATTTTTTTCCGTCCTTCATTCATGAATCAAATAGTAGAGTATAATTTTTGAACTTTCAAGTGATTTTATATTTCAACTACCAGCTGTACACACCAACGTAAATAATATATTTCCCTTGCACAGTTTAGAACCCAGCCCTTTTATTTCTTATTAAAAAAAACTAGATGTTTAATTTTCATAAAAAAATATTGAATTTTAATGATTTGGTGTGTTGCTTTTACTAAATACATCCCAAATTTTCATCTACACAAATTGTAAGGTCTATACATTGCATTTATATATTTTGTATTCGATATTAGTTATTTCGTTAGACCTATCTTTTATTTTTTGGCTTCCTTCTACGATATATTCTTTGGCTAATGGAGTTTAACTATTTTTCTAAGGTGTGTATTCATATTTATTGACTGTGTATTTATTTTTGTAGCTATTTGTCTTGTTTTAAATATTTGTATTAATTTAAACTTCACCCAGCTGTTAAAAGTAGTAACGTAGTCCTCCTACCTTAACAGATGATAATATAACCGTATATTTAATGCTGTACCATAGTAGAATAATGTAAGGTAAGCTTGCCATTCTACAGGATTAAATAGTGGAACGTTATAATATATTGTTTCTCCGCTTGATAAATCTATGCTTAGAAAGAGTTTTGTTTTTTAAAAACTAAGGTTTAGAAATTTTACTAGAAATAATACACACTGTAAAATAATAATAAATACAATACGTGTTAAAGGGAAACATGTACCCTTCGTTTACCTTCCAAGGTAACAATCTTACCTTATACACTTATATACTTAGGTATAACTCATAATATATGGTAGTAATACCTTGACAGATTATATTATGGTCTTATATTATAAGTTATACTTTATTGGATCAGTATAAGGTAGGCTTGCTACCTCACTGGTTAAATGAAGTGTACTATACACTCACATGTATTTATCTGAAGTATTCCCCCCTCCCTCAAAATTACACACCCAAAAACTCTCTAGATCCACCAATGCTTATCTCATATTAAAATATAAACTATGCAGTTACTTCTCTGTAATGATTCCTTTGAAAATATCACTCAACTAGAAATAAATACTTGAGTGCTAACTGGTTCAACTACTCATAATACCGCTCTGTCCCGGTAGGTCGAGACTGGGTTCGGATCCCGACTGAATGCACTAGATCAGAACGTTATATTTAATTTACAAGGTGTGAGTATGATATTTTATGTACAAGGTGTGATTATTTTATTTAATATAAAAGGTGTGAATATGATATTTAATGTTCAAGATTATGATATTTAATGTACAAAGTGTTAAGTATAATATTTAATGTACAAGGTGTGAGTATGATATTAAATGTACAAGGTGTGATTATTTTATTTAATATAAAAGGTGTGAGTATGATATTTAATGTTCAAGATTATGATATTTAATGTACAAGGTGTGAGTATGATATTTAATGTACAAGGTATATTATATTGAATATGGTTTTACAAATCTATATCCAGGCGAGTATAGGTGCATTTCCCCGGAATGTTCCTGGATTTTCTTCCATCACACATCTACAGTAAGTTGTGAACTGAATAGTCAGAGCTGGAAGTAAGGAAAAATAAAGATACATTTTTTTAATATTGTTATATTAAAAGATTATATAAAATACTAAACGTTCTAAACTGAGAACATGTTGGTTGAGTATTAATTTGTTTTAAATCAAAACTCAAGTTTTCTGAGGATGGGTTTACCTAAGTGGTTTCCCAAAGTATCTCAACGCAGATACGGGCACATTATTTTAAATTCTATCATCCTAATCATTATCGCATTAGCGTAATTAAAATATATAACTAGACCCGCTTAGGTGACCACATGGTCTAACGCGCTACTCTCGCAGTGGACTAGACTGCCAATGACGGGAAGCTAGAGGATTATATTTCAGTTGTGTGTACTGAGGTTGATATTTCCAAAATGATTCCCCCCCCCCTCTCCCTCCATGCAAATGCTGGTACAATTTCTCTAAACACAACCTTTCTTATTTCTAAAACCATTAGCGTAATTAGTACATAATCGTGGAACCCGATCGGGTAGTAAGACGTGTTGATAATAAAAAGTTCAGACAAGTGCAATCGTGTTTGGGGCACCCATATTAACATACTAACACTACACTTCACCTTGTGATCAAAGAGCAGTTGGAAATATTTGAGAAATATCTCTTCACGTGAGAAATTACAATTTCTATTTAGTCAAAAGTAAATAAAACAAGAAGGGATGTCTGGAAGTGTTGAAGAAAGAGAAATGGCCGGAAGGATAATTTCTTCACTCTGAGAAGGCAACAAGCCAAATGTATCTTGGTTATTGGATTTTTGTGGCTGGGTCATTAGCGCAAGTTCGTCAAACACGCTGACAGTCAAATAGGGCGCAGCGTTTCAAATGAGGCGTCACTAAAGTTTAATGGTACTCAGGTGCTTTTCTAAAGTGGAACAAGTAATTAGAATTATACTATGAAAATCACTCTTTAAGAGCTACGTCAATATCCAACATAATCAACCAGGATGAGGGAATTGAATTTTAAGGAAGTGTACTAGACTAGATAATAGCTTCTGTATGTGAAAAGATTCGTTTTACCAAATCTACTCATTTAGGAATGCATACATAAACGAAGAGTTTTTCTTGCCTGCTAGTGTAGTGTTAGTGTAGTTTTAGTGGTGAGATTTTACAAAAACTCTTACCTCACAGATTATACTAACCTAACAACAAACCTGTTTTTTTTTCAAACCAATCTTAACAATTTTTTCTCATCGCTATCTTGTTCTGTTATCTTCAGGTTCCCCAACTAAAATTTTGTGTACACGCCTGTAATAACCCATACGCGCCACAGGACCACCCCACCTCATCCTGCGCACTTTGATTATCCATGATAAGTTTGGGGAAGCATTCCAACCATGACATTCTTGATGTAGATTTTACTATTTGTTCACCCATCTTAGGCCAAAATATCTTTCAAAACACCTTTGTTATTTAAAAAAAACACCTCACAATTTATTTTCTTGTTACAAAGTAAAAGAACACGCTTCATATTTAAACACTATGACAAAGCTATTTGAACACAGGAGAGAATAATAGACACTAAATACTCAAAACTAATGATATGAATTATACTATCTGGAAACGAGGATCATCTAATAGATATATATTACAGTAATAGTGGCATGTATACTAGGCATCGATTGAATTCCCTCCTGTCTGCGATAATTGTACACTAGAACTAAACACTAAGCTACAAATATATGTTTCATGAATAATAAAGTAATGTGCATTCACGGATGGTTTCAATAATAAGGGCCTTATCGAAACATACATTTATAAATATGCATCATGTGTGCTTAAAAATAACATAATATACACTTTCTCTTTGTGTATACGGGATGAAGAAATAAACGCGAGACTGCTCTACACTGATATATGCAGGTTCGTCCTCTGCATTGGGTTGTAAGACAATCAATTATTTAAGAAGTATATACAAATAAATAATTGCTTTTTTATTGTAAAATTATGTGTTTTTTCCTTCATCATATAGATAAGGGTGGACAGTAAATTTATGGTGGATGTTGGTGTATGTGCTCCTGTCTAAATGTCTGTCTGTCTGTCTGTCTGAATAACGGACGAAACAGTTTCCTAGGTTTTGTTCCAACTTGATGTCAGATGTTATTCGTATATGGACATAACTCAAGGTCAAACCTATAATCCGTTTCTAGCTCTAAAATTAAAGGTTGTTCATTAATGATTTTTTTTTTTTTTGAAAACTTGAAACTTCTCTAAAATTGATCAAACTTTTTTTGGGCAAAATGAAGTAGGTGACCAGGCGGTAAAGGGGTAAGTTTTTGGACTTCTGTGCTGGGGTCCGGGGTTCAATCCTCTGTCCCGGTACAGATTTATTTGATTGCCAAACCCTTCCTTCACCCCTGACAAGAGGTGTATTAATCACAACTTGTGAATGTGTAGAATGACAAACCTTCACCGTGGTTCGGATCCCACGTTAAACTGTAGTCCCTCAATTTCACCTTACAACCACTCTAACATCACACATTATCGTAAGTGCGTATAACCCGAGCTGGTAGTAAGACGCGGTACAATTAATAATAATAATAATAATAATAATATTTTAGAAAGATGCACGATTTGGTCGTACTACGTATTTTACCCTATTGTTACATTAACCTAAACTATATGGAAGTTAATACTTAATAAGATTGTTTCACCCGTTTGATTAAAATAGACAGCGATGTTTGACCTTGGGCCCAATTGTACATAATTGGACCGCTAATCCAAAGAGTCGGAGATCAATACCCGAGCTGAGCTGTGAGCTCAACATATATTTGGACCATGTTTATGAATGGCACTTAATTGAAATATACCATAAGCCATTATCTTGTCGTGCGACTTAACTGATGGGTTTTTATTATATAATACCGATCCCACATGGCATTGCCCATACCCACTTTGGTATAAGAATTATATAAGCCCCGCCTCCCCCCTGCCCACATAGCACCCATATCTCTAAAACGTAATTCAAAACCAGATAAAAAATATTTTCTTCAAAAATTTGTTTAAAATATCCTAATTAAAAATCTAATAAAAAAATTAAAAATCCAGCTTCAAGGTGCATTAGGACCCCCTTCCGTCCACCTATGTTAAGAATTTCAGATCTCTGCGTGCCGTAGATGTGGATGGGGATCACACACAAACAAACAAACACTCCCTTTCACTTATATATATATATATATATATATATACACACACACACCTGTATAGTTCAGTACAAAGATCATTGACCAATAAGGCTTAAGTTTTTCATACAATTAATTAACATCCAGTTTTTATGCGCACATATCCCACACGAATTACAAACTAGCTTAACCTAGGTCAGTACTAGATAATATAAAATAAAGCCCTAATCCCTAATGACTACTAATTCGATGGCAAAACAAATCCATCTACAAATGGTTGTTTTTAAAATACGACCAAGGTCGCCAAGACTGGTTGAAAAATGTAACCATTTATCTATAAGGATTAGTTAAAAGAATAGATACAAATATTAAATGCATTAACAATTATTAAATTGATAAAAACCCTTTATTAAATTATTTTTTTCGTTAGCTCTTCCCATTACTTGTTCGGGATATAAGCCTATGTTCTAACTACTTCAACATGTTTGTGATGAAGAAGGTCAAATGTAGAAAAAGTGTACCCGCATTTGAGTGTAGGGGGTGTGTTAAACAATCAGGAGAAAATTCTTTCAATACACCAGACCGAGATTCCAACTCCATATTCCTGTCATCAGCAGTATAATTTATTACAATGGTGACACCTTAGACTATGCGGTCATTAAAAGGGTTATTGACGAATTACATTTTTAAATATCTTATAGTAATAATATTTAGCACCGCGTCTTACTACCCGTTCGGGTTATACGCTTAAGTAGGCCTACTAATTTACAATGAGAGTTAGGAGTTGGTAACGTAGAATATAGATGAAGTGAACCCGCATTTGCGTGGAGGGAGAGTGGAACACAATTTAGAAAAAAAACTCCAGTTCACCCGAGTGAGATTTGAACCTCAATCTCCCCCTCAAGTCTATCTCAACATGAAACTAGCGCGTTAGCTAACTATGCCCCCGAGGTGGGCTATCGTATAGTCTACGTCATGGAGTAAACATGTAAGTTCATGAAGTTCACGAACGAAGGATAATTGTAAAATGTGAGAGGTATAATATTCAGTGCTGCGTTTCTTACTACCACCTAAGTTATCCGCACATTTATATTAATGACCTAAGAATTATGAGGGTATAATTTAAAGTTTGTGTACCTGAATTTGCGTTGATATTGCGCGGAAAATATTTTTATTTAAACTACCTCAACACGCCAAGCCAGGATATAAATATCCGCCTCCCTGTCTATGCCGAACTAAACGACATTAAGGTTTATTTGCCTGCGCCCAGTAGCGAGGGAATGACTGCAGCCTAAAAACAAGATCGGAACAGAAACGTAATCACGTGACGATCGTTAAACCAATCACAATGTTTCAACCCCATCAACGTTGTCCGCTTGGAATAAATTCTGCTTTATTTTTTCTACGTAACAACATCAACTTGAATGGACCATTCAAAATTCAAAACCAGCCTACTCAATAAGTACTCATGTGCCTACAAAGATAAATAGAGGCAGACAGCTGCGTCTACTGTTGTGATTGAAATAAATCATTAAATGGAAAGCCCGTGCGTCATTTTTTCTTCACTTTTGATTTGTTTCACGAAACACTATAATAAATTGCAAACATCCATCGGGATATATTATTATTATTATTATTGGCATTTTGAGGCACATCAACACAATAAAAGTCATTGTACCTTTTAAAAATTAAAAATAAATTAGTGAATCCCCATAGGGGATAGTATTTTAACTAATACACATGTTAAAAAATAAGGTGCATACACTACATTAAATGGACAGTAAAACTGTATAAGAACGTATTAAAAATGTTTAAAAAAAATGTCAATATTAAATAATATCCAAGTGATCCACTCTTAAGTTACATTTGAGTCATTCTTATAAAGATTCGCCTGTTGTATAAATTAGAGTAAACAATTAATTCCATCCATACTGTCGCGTAAAAATTAATGAAGGTGACCATTAAAATCGAGAGACAAGCTAGTAGGGGCATACTTTCGACATTCTACCATCATATGGTACACGCTAAGGGTAGCATACCAAAGGTCACACACTGGAGGTGGATCCCCGATCAATAAAAACCCACGTTTCAGTTAAGTATGCCCAATACGGAGTCTTACACGACGACTTCCTCTCTTCTAGACTCGCGTACGGAACAGTGCGATGGTGATATAACGTCCCTGATGGACCGCAGCTTGTTATGAGCAGGGGTCGAAACCCACAACTCGTGCCAGGTGCGTGAGACCCCACGCCGAACATAGCCAAAAACATCACACCCAAACTTAATTCAGAGGGAGCTGATCAGCCTCTTTGGCTGCCTGGTCCTCCAGTTTATTACATAAAAGAACAGCGTGACCAGAAATCCAGCAGCTGTTTGAACGACCAATATTAAAAATTGGTTGGTGGATCAGCCGCACTAGAGGATTATAATTAATCTTGGTGGACAGGGCCCACTCATGGAATCCAAGCACGGGAGAAGGGAACGATAGACAAACCACAACGGTTCTAAACTGGGGTAAAATTTGGTCATAAAAAACTGGTTTTACAAGGAAAACAAAATTTAAAATTTTCCACAGTAAAAGCGCATACAACCAAGGCTTTACACTCAGAGCCGTTCTTGTAGATGCGAGTGAAACCTTGAAAGCAGGTGGAAAGAGGATCACAGAAAACCCTATCATGTATGGTATGCGGAGTTGTCGCTTTAGGAACTTGGCAGGATCAAGTTTCCAGGGAGTATCACCAACTGGAGAAGTGAGAATAATCCTTGGAAGGACTAGACCACACGTGTCTAAAACCAATAACACCCGGATCCCAACCGGCCTTGTACCACGCCATTTGGTTTCATACAAGACACGGTGTGATGGCATCGTGATATTAGTCTTAAAAGATTTGTTTATCCACTATAAAATAAAACATGACAATAATCAGCTGTTTCTAGTTTGTAGTTGCAATGCATCATGGGTCAACATATATTTATGCTAGCATGTTTCATACTGTGCCACTCAAACACATTCTGCTCTCAATTCTCAGCAAACATGTTAATCAAGTTTTAGACAACGTAATAAATGCTGTGATGTGCGTGAACCTTTTTCAATTCGATATGATCTCGAGGCGGGGATATAAAAAAGTATCGAGACACGAGAACGAGACGGGAAAATGTCCTTTGAAATAATAATAAAAAAAGGTTAATTATGTTCACCAAAGTAAATAAATAGTTTATAAAATTCCTTTTTGACATTTGAGCTGGCGCTTAATTTGAATTGTCTTATAATTATTTCAAACAAACTCTCATATTTTAAATTAAATTAATAAAATAGTGGTAGGTAAATACAATGTACACAATCTATAATTTAATTTTGTGGTGTAACAAATTATTGTTAAAGTTTGATATTGAAAAAAAATATTTATAACCTAAACATATCTTAATAAAGGCTGTTTTTGTGGGGAAAATGCGGCTTATTTTTGGATTATTACGGTAATACTGGAAATAATAAATTCATGATTTGGTATTTCAATTTATTAAGGCCATTAATTGATTTTTTTTTTTTTTAGTTTTTTACCTTTCGAGACGAGATCGAGATATTTTTTTCTTGAATTTTCAAGATTTTGTTGAGTCTCGCTCGGCCCTTTCATACAGTAAAGATAAAAAATAAGCTTGCATAATTATTTATAGTTCAGTTTGAACAGCAAAATATTAATAAAACTTTGTTTCATTAATAGGCTAGCCTGGTATTATTAAGGATACAAGAAGAAATATATAAGGATTAAAGAAGAATATTAGTCCAACTTTCGAAGGAGGAAAGGAAGAAAGGCAGAATTAATCGGGGCTATTTAAGTAAAGTTAGGCAGGCCAAAGATTAAAAAAAACACCATTTAAATCAATTTCTAGTCTGGGGCTTTGATCGGTTTGAAACTCAAGTTTCTGTGATAGAAAATGTGGAGAAGGGGCAGCGTAAACGTAAAAAATGTATACCAACTTGTTTCCTGAAAACAAAGCATTAAACATTATAAAGAGAAGCAAAATCACGAAAATAATATTTCAAATAATTTTAAATTATTGATGTCAATAAAAAATAGGGTCTAAATTTATTTATATCGATAGTTTTATAAGCTTCCCGCTTTCCTCTGAGTTTAGTTCGTTTGAAAATATTTAGTATTAAACTATTATCTAATTTACCTATCACCAGCATCGATAGAAATGTGGATTAAACGTCTAATCTGGTTCTCCGGCTACGGAGAGATCTGTGCTCCAATTATATCAAGGTGAACCGAAGTTATTTTTAACTAAATGGCGTCTTAATCTCTCCTATAAAGTAAGGGTACAATAAAATTCCTCTATATTCAATCTTTCATATCTCTACACAATTATGTGAGGAAACTGTTTTTTAACAAAATTATTCTAATATTTTTTTAACAAATTTCAGGTTTTCAAAAACCATTTATTTGTGAACCACCCTAAAATATTTTTTATTTTTTTACAATTAAAAAAAACATATTATTTATCTTGAAAAATCATCCCCAAATATCCATTAGGAACAAAATCTTCTTCGGTAATTTTGAAAAATCTCCAAATTTTCTAATATTTGTCGTAAGCAAACCACCTTTAAATTAATTTAGTAAGAAACATTAATATGATATTATGTATTATGTAAAAACATCCCCGTATAACAATTTTGGACCAAATCTTTCTAGCTAATTTCCAATTATTTTTTAAATATTTCAAAAATTGGTAATCAATAAACTACAATAAAATATTTATTATGTATATTTTAAAAACTTATGATACATTAATTTTGAATTAAATAGATAGCATCATTTTAAAAAACATTTCAAATTACATAAACACAGTCTTCAGTAAACAACCGTTAATTTTATTTTCAGATAAACAAATATACGTCATTTGAAATGTCAAACACTCCCGATATATACCATTTTAAACACAATCTCTAGAACCATGCTTTAAATGAAGTATTTTTGAAAATTATGACAAATAGAAATCAAACCTTAAACGAACTTTTAACGAAAAAAGAAAAATTTGTATGATAAAATACTCCCAGATATAGATTTTAAAACAAATCGTTAAGAACCATTTTTAAAAATTTGGAATTAAAAAAATCACTCATAAGTAAACTACACTTAATTTAAGGGCTAGAGTTCAAGTCAAAATCATCAAGATATAATATAATAATATGTAGTATAAAGTTTGAATAAAATCCATAAAACCATTTCAGATATATAGCCAGGTACAGACAGACAAACAGGGACAACTAATTGTAAAATTCACCTTTTTGGCTTTGTAAAGCGTAAAGATTTATCATAAGCTAGAGGTTGAAAATGTTCTTTTTTCCAATACTTTATCTTTAGTTGAGAAAGTAAAAAAGATAATTAATTTGCCATGAATAATAAATGTATTACTAATGATCGAGTCCTTAGTTAACTTTTTAATTACTAAATATTTCACTCACTCAGTGCCGGTTACATAATAAAGACTAAGTTGGCAACATCTGAAACCACTTAACTTATTAAATATGTTTACTAAGGGCATACCAAATATATTAATAATTGATTATTTTTCTTAATGTTAGAAGACTTTAAACAAGTTGGATATCCCTCTCAACATTTAAAAATACAGAAAGTAAATTAAATCGCAAATATACTGTAAGCCATAGCATTTTATTATATTATATCTACTTTTCTTCGTGTAAAAATCCGACCCTATGTTTATTATTAAAGAATATTGGAAATAAAATCTGATTAAAAACGTGCTTAGAAAATATTTAAATCTATAAAAAGCCAAAATTTACCAAAATATTAAAGCCCATTTAAAAAAATAATTAGCACAACGTCTTACTACCTGTACTGTCTGTACGCAAATGTTCTAACTACGCTAGTGAGTTTGGGATGAGGAAGGCTGAATTTAGAGAAAGTGTGCATGCATTTTCGTGGAGGAATAGTGGATAAACAACCCACAATACACTGGACCAGAATTTGAACCCCCAACTCCCAGTCATTGGAAGTCCAGTCATTTGGGAGAGTGACAGCTTTGAACAGGGAGGGGGTAAGCAACCCTTTTGATATCGTGGGCTAATGGTTTTTTAAATAAGCGAATTTGTAGAAAAAAGTAAAGAAAAAAATTCAATTTTATTTTTCTCGTATAGTATTTAGTTGCTAGTCTATTGTTATGAACACAATTGTTTGCTAAATATTTTGCTGACAATAAAAAAATCAGTCTGCGTGCCAAAGGTATCCGACCACTGCCTTAGACAATGTAGCCACCAAAGTGGTTAAAAAAACCCAACAAATTATTATAACGTAAAACGATTTCAGTACAAACCGTATTAGAAACAAATATCAGAGGCAATAAAAAGACATTTCCCAACGAACTAAGAAAAATCTTTAACAGTGTATGGATTAAAAAAGTTAATTAAAAAACGGCACGTATCGTAAAGGAGTTTTTCCTCATTTTTCTCTGAATGCGGTTTTACTATCCATCCGGACTATCCTCATATTCACACTAATGAGGAAAATTACGTATAAAGTGTATATTGGGACTATCTTAGAGGAGAAGTAGGAAGCAATTTAAGAAATAAGCTCTTAACGATTTTGATTAAAGTGCATATCTAAGATTTGTCTGACATGGTCAAAAGAACTGTATCGTTGGCTTAAGGTAAACTCGCTATAATTAATATACTGTATTACATACTAAGATCCAATTTACACTAGTTATTTTCACATAACTTATCTATAAAATACCAATTTATTACGACCTTTGCACCCGCCTTGGTGGCGTAGCTATCTAACGCACTAGTTTCGCATTGAGCTAGACTGCCAAGGATGGGGAAATCGAGGTTAGAATCTCACTCGGGTGAGCTGGGGTGGTTTTACACACTCCCTCAACGCAAATGCGATTTCACTTCCTCTATACTCAACCTTCCCGATTCTTAACCCGTTAGCCTAATTAGCACTTTAGAGTATAACCCGAACGGGTAGTAACACGTGGTGCAAAGAAGATAAATACAAACTTTGTATTTTTTAATTCCTTGTAGAATAATTATAAACAAATGTATGCTCTGTATTTATTCCACCCTGCTCGGAGGGTAAAATGGTGCATAGGTTAGGCTAATACGAAACACATATTTAAACTTGGCTTTTTTAATATTTTATTTAGTAGCTTTTCTAACAAATTTTATAAACCAAAATTAATATTCAATAGAATCATTTGTAAACATAAAAAAGAGGGAAACTGATTTAAGAAAGTCCAAAATTGATGTGCAAAATACAATAATTTGACATATTTATATACTTAAATTTACACTTAAATAATTTACCAGTATTTCAATAAACGTATTTAATAATGAAGATCACGTAGTTTTTAAACACGTACCCTAAATTCCGAATGACCCCACATAGAACAAAATACAAACCGATACCAAACTTAACTTTATTTTCAAAATTCCCTTCAGATCAAACAAACCTGCTTGACCAATCCTCTTCCAAATCAACCATTTCTTTGACATAATCACACAAAATGGTCAAGTATACTCCCAATTAAGACAAAGAAACTAGAATTAAAATGTCTTTGGCATGTTTTCGCTTGGGTCTGGCTGCTTTTTGATTTGATGTTTTAATGTATTTTATCATATTTGTTAGTATATTTTTGGTGTCATCCTTTCGTTTATCTTCCTTTACTTTTAATTGTTGTTTATTTGGTGTTGTGGTCAATATTTAGGATTGATGTTTGATCCTGTTTGATTTTCTTTTATTGTTGGTTAATTCCATAGCTTTGTAAAAGGATATTTTTTTAAATACTTGCTTTAATATAATGCTTAAACATATTTATGGAGTATAAATTTGCTTGAGGGTGGTTACAAAAGAATGATTTTCCTACAAATAGGTATAAAAGGAGTGTTTGACATGACAAATAACATTGTATACCAGTTTTTGGTCCAAAAATTTGACCAAAGTTAGTTTATTGTTGACCAATTTTTTTAAAAATCTGAATTTTTTAAAAACGGCTTTAACGATTTTGTTTAAAATTGATATCTAAGGAGTGGTTATTCTTTCAAATAACTCTGTAAAATATTTTTAGGTAATTATTTGTTAAAGGATAGCGTACTGGTAAGTGATTATCTAAAGTAAGAAATATTTTGAAAATTGCTCTTACAAGTTCAATTAATCTGTATATCTGGGATAACCTTACATGATAAATAAATCTGTCTTATAGTTTTTTTTGGGGATAAAATTCTTTGAAGTGTTGTTTATGGGTGACGTTCTTTTTTAAATTCGAATATTTAAATAAAATGGCTCTAGTAATTAGATTCAAAATGGTTATATGTTAATATTTATATATATATTTAATATTTATAGATATTATTTTTTCTAAAAAATTTAGTATAATATTTATTTGAAGATTCCTTTTTGTAAACTCTGAATATTTTTGAAATTATCTATAACCATTGATTTAGTCAAAAATTGGTATTGGGTGATTATTTTAAATGATAATCAACCCAGTATCTTTATTTTATAATATAAATTAATTTAATGATAGTTTAGTTACAATAAATTAGAGAAAATATGACATTTTTTAAATTAACCAGATTGAGTTCAAAATGAGTATGTGGGAATAGTTGTTCATGATAAATAAGAAAAGGTATGTTTATATTTTTTACAAATTACAAATAATTTTAGGGTAGTTTAGAAAAATATATTTTTTAAATCAGAATTTAAAAAAAAATATTGTAACAATTTGGTATATCAAGCGTTTTTATTGTGTTGTTTATTATGATGTGTTTGTTTTTATGAGTAAAACTTAATAAATGGTAATTTACTGAAAACCTATTTTTGAAAATTTTCTTCAAAGCTATAATATACAAAATGAGAAAGTTAGTGCGATTATATCGTACCATTTATTTTAAAATACATTTCAGTATCAAGAGTAAAAAGCTGCCTTTCATTTGACATTTATTTTTAAAAGTGGTTGTAATGCGTAAGCATCAAAGCATATAATTTAGGTAGGAATAGAGAAATGCATTATGAGCTTGTTTGTATGTTTTCGTATTCCAAGCGGCAAAAGCAAAAGTGAACATGCTTGTGGTACTAATTTTACTTAAGACCACTCCGTCACGCCTTGGATCAAGGACTTCATAAAAAGGAATATCATATAGTCTGTTTATAGTAACATTGTCCTTTCCTGAAAGTGTAAACTAAATTAAGCTAAAAATACAGCTGTGCAAGTGGATTTTTGCCATTTTAACAAGTCATATAAAATAACGTCACACGTCAAAATAATATAACTTTCATAAATGTCCCTACTTGTTACAATTATTTTAAATTCTACTTTCATCTTTACGGTAGTATAGTAAATTTGAGTTTCTCCCAAATTGCTATTAAAATGAAAGGGACAGAATTACCATTAATATTAACAACAAAAAACCCACCTCGGTGGAGTAGTTGGCTAACGTGATAGTTTCGTATTGATCAAGACTGCTGAGGACGGAGAGATCGAGGTTAAAATCTCGGTCGGATGATTTGTTTTTTCAATGGTTTTCCACTCTCCCTCCACATAAATACGGGCTCTCTTCGTCTAAATCCAAATTTCCCAATTCCTAATCCGTTAGTGTAGCTGCTACTTAAATGTCTAAACCGAGTGGGTAGTAAGACACGGTGTTAAATAAAAAAATAAAAACATTATCACCAAATAGGGTAAGATTTTTAAGATAGACTTTGTCTGAAAGGTAAACTTAAAAAATATACTTTTGAACTATCACCACGTTGATATTTCAGAAACTAGGAAACAAGTTAAATTTAAAATAGTCACATTTACATCTAAGTCGTCATGATATATGAAATGTATTTTCTTAACCGGAATAATAATATTTTTAATTATTCAATCTAAGCTTTGCATTCATTTTCAAAAACACAGATTTTAATTAGATTTGAACCAAAATAAGTATTAACATAATACACCTTTAGGACATAATTAACGTTTGAAAGATAATGAAACATTAAAATTCATTAAAAATATTATAATAGTAAAAATTTAATATAGATAAAGTAGAAAAAATATTTAATTGTAATTTAATGAACTAATAATGAGCATCCGTATGTCAAGAGGTAAGGGGGAGTTGAACTAATGTACTAGAAAATGGTCGCGATTGAATTATATCAAAGTGAATTGTGAGGGGTTTTATAAAAATGATTTTTACTGGGTTTTTTTTAATCTTCTTAGCACCGTGTCTTACTAACCATTCGAGTTATACGTTTATGTAATAATTACGCTAGAGGGTTAGGGACGAGGAAGGTTATATCTACAGGAAGCGTACCAGCATTCAAGTGAAGATAAATTGGAAAAAAAATTTGAAAAAAAACACCCTTATTACATGAGGTAAGGGTTATAACCCCTGTTTCCCCCTCATTGGCACTCCAGTTTATTGTGAGACTGACGCCTTAGACCATGCAGCCACCGAAGCAGATATTTTTAATGTTGATTTACTACCATCACTAAATACAAATACATGGGAATTTCTACACATACCCTTGGGACTTGTTCCACTTAAATTAGGTCCCTAAAAACGTTTAAGGGCTGGTCTCATTACAAAGAATGATAGCATCTAGTTTAAGTAGGTAATACAGCTAGAACCAGACGTCTTAAGAGCCCGTTTCACCCCACAGATAACACATAACTTAGGTAGGTAATACAGCTAGAACCAGACGTGTTAAGAGCCCGTCTCCCCCAACAGATAACACCTAACTTAGGTAGGTAATACAGCTAGAACCAGACGTCTTAAGAGCCCGTCTCACCCCACAGATAACACCTAACTGAGGTAGGTAATACAGCTAGAACCAGACGTCTTAAGAGCCCGTCTCACCCCTCAGATAACACCTAACTGAGGTAGGTAATACAGCTAGAACTAGACGTCTTAAGAGCCCATCTCACCCCACAGATAACACCTAACTTAGGTAGGTAATACAGCTAAGAACCAGACGTCTTAAGAGCCCGTCTCCCCCAACAGATAACACCTAACTTAGGTAGGTAATACAGATAGAGCCAGACGTCTTAAGAACCCGTCTCACCCCACAGATAACACCTAACTTAGGTAGGTAATACAGATAGAGCCAGACGTCTTAAGAGCCCGTCTCCCCCAACAGATAACACCTAACTTAGGTAGGTAATACAGCTAGAACTAGACGTCTTAAGAGCCCATCTCACCCCACAGATAACACCTAACTTAGGTAGGTAATACAGCTAGAACCAGACGTCTTAAGAACCCGTCTCACCCCACAGATAACACCTAACTTAGGTAGGTAATACAGCTTGAATTAGACGTTTTCACATTGCTAAGTTTTCTGTATTCTACTTTAGAAAGCAAGGGAAATGAGTATGTTAAAACTGTTTTACTATAACTAAAAATAAATAAAAAAACATTAAAGAATGTAAAAAATAATCAAACCTATCCAAATCTTGCTGTTATAAAGTTAAGCCTTCAGAAAACAGTATTTTGGTACATTTTCAGGTTCGAACGTGATCTTTTAACTAATTTCTTGGTTAATCGGTAGTGGGATTTTCTTGTAAGTTAAACGTGCATACAAATAATTTTAGAATAAAAAAATAATGAATAATTTTGGCATTCAAAATACCTGCATACCTTAACTACTTTTACTTCTAGAATATTCGCATATGCTTACTACTAGAGTAAGGGTGAGGAAGGTAGAATATATAATCAGTGTACCCTCATTTGAAGGGGGAAAAAGTGGTAAACCTTGAAGGAATAACCCCACCTCAGAACAGCAGAACAATATTACAACCCTGATCTCATTATTAGACGTGAACCATACGAGACTGACGCCTGTGTCCGCATGTTCGCTCTTTTGTTTGGGAGGTTAGTCTCAACAGAAAGGACACAAGTATTTGCTTGCATAGATTGTAGGTAGACATAATCTGGATAATCCAAATTTGAATCGCTTGAAATACGAAATTCCCAGGCCAGAGTAGATCACACAAAGCCTCTTGGATAATTTGAAAATCGATTATAAACTTTTGAGAGTATATTTAAGGGTATATTGGAATCTAAACTATGAAGAGATAAAATTGCATAAACACCATTGGGATATTTATAGATACCTTCTTCTATTTTCCATAAACAGGTATTAGTTACGTCATAATAACCCCTAATGGAGCTTGATTGGTTATGAATAGTTTGTATCCATTGAAGCGAAATGAAAGATGATGCAGTGAGTGCTGTAGCTTTCAAATGTAGACTACCAGAATATCTTCCAAATGAAATGATGCTATCGCATATCTTTATTAAATTAATAACTTCCCCAGAGACCAGACTCGCAGAAATTAGAATAGAGCCGAAATATGACATTAACAAGGTAAATCTTGCACAACAGGGCTTGAAAGTTTTAACTGCTGTAACTTGTTAAGGTAAGTTGACAGTGAAAAATACTGGGATTTTTTTTTAGTCTATGACGTCTTGGCAGGGAATTCAACATATGTAGAGATATTGGGGGTTATCTTGTAAAAGAAAGCAAATAGCAATTTCTCAGCCCATTCCATTCACACAGACCTGGTAAGGTGGCCGGCATCCACCTTAACTGGGTGTGTAATTAGTTGGGAATATCTAACCCTCTGTCTTGGCATATTATGTTCTGTTAGTTTGTGTTGTCTCTGGATTCGATAAAATCAAAACAAGAAATCTAATGATATATATATATATATATCATGACTACCAGACAATCTTCCAAGACGTGTATCAATCACAACTTGTGTATTTGTGGTATATATATATATACCACAAATACACAAGTTGTGATTGATACACGTCTTGTCAGAGGTGAAGGAAGGGTTTAGTAATCAGATAAATCTGTGCCGGGACCGAGTATTGAACCCCGAAACCCCAGCACAACAGTCCGACACCTTACCCCTAAACCGCCAAGTCACCTTTTAATTATTTGCTCAAAATAGTAATCTTATGCCAGGGTCACGATTAAATTAACATTTACTTAATATACACATTCACATGTTCTCGTATTTTCAATTGGAAGCAATCACATTGCAGTTAACTTAGCATTCACTTAACTTAAGAGAGGTTCGGGGGTGGTCTTTCACGTTAAATTAAGGTGAAGCGAAGGTACCACGTGTTACAGTAGCCCCATGGTTTTTTTGGGGCTGATTGACAGCTCACAACCGACTTCTGACAGTCAACAAATTAGGTATATACCCAAATTTTGACTGTCAGAAGTGACAGCTGCTAAACACATGTTTTTGCAGATCACATGGTTTGGCGTAGGGATACATAATTTGGTCTGGTAACTTTTCAAAGCTGTGAGCTGTCAGTTATCACCAAATAAGCCATGGTGTTACTGTATAATAAGCCAATCGTGCTGCGTCAACACGACTATTTAGTACTTAATATGTTTTTTTGATTAAGGAATGCAAATTACTTCTTTTGTATAGTAGATGACCTGGCGGTCTAGGGGTAAGGTGTCAGACTTCTGTGCTGGCGGCCGGGGTTCAATCCTCGGTCCCGGCACAGATTTATTTGATTGCCAAACCCTTCCTTCACCTCTGACAAGACATCTTGTTAATGTGGGGAATGCCAGGTCTCCACCGTGGTTCGGATTCCACGTTAAACTGTAGGTCCTACATTTCATCTCACAATCAACATACCATTACACATTAGCGTAAGTGCGTATAACCCGAACGGGTAGTAAGACGCGGTGCTAATAATAATAATAATTCTTTTGTATAGTTCATTTGTTCGAGTTTCATGGACTATAAAACGCCATAGCTTTTTGTTAAACCTTTTTTTAATCCAGTAAAGCTTATATTGCAAGTAATATACTTGCAAACAAATCTGCCCTAAATGCTTGGGTTTCATTTTATTGACAATTTGTTTTCAATCAGTACACATTCATTGTCTTTGTTTTACTCGAGTTTTTACGTTAAGTTACGTGAATCCTGATCAAATACTAGTTTAATTTACGTAAAGTGAATGTTACTTTACGTTAAGCTAATCGTCATCTTTGAATAAGCCCATACTTGGGGTATTGGTTTCGATTTATAGATCATTGTGTTTCTTTAATGAATATTTGGTATAAATGGGCTTAAATTAAAAATGGGTTTAATAAAATAATATTAGGGGAATAGTAAAGTAATGCACAAATAATATTCTTTAAAAACTATGAAACGATTGTTTCAACATATAACTTAATTTATTCTTTGCAAACCATGATATGTGTGGGCAAATAAATAACAGTACTTCTATAACCAAAATAATTCCCAAGCGCACTTTTTGTTTGTGTGTGTATATATAACTTGGAATATACATATACAATTTATTGATTAAACACCATCTGGAAAGTTTGAGGGGGTGGGGGAGTGAGGGGGTTAAACAAAAAGGAAAAAAACCTTTCTTCCTCTCGCTGTCATTCGTGATAATTTTAAGTATGAATGAGGGAATTGTAAAAAAAACTCTTAATTAACTCTCCCACTTTGGGTTTCAAAAACCAAACCAGTGAGAAAAATGTCCCTTGGGCTGGATTTACATTAGAACCAAGGGGGTACGATTTGGGGATATTTTAATCTTGTGCATTAAACACGATTGCTTTGTGATATAGGTCTAGTACTGCACAAGGCTTTTTAAGTGATTCTGTCCAAATGGTGGTTATAGTGAACCATAATACCTTTGCTCTCTTTTTAATCTCCCCCATTCTATGGATTGTTCCATCCCTTATACCTCCAACTGCCCTGTGGTTGCCCTACACATACTGTCACTGATATATAACTCGTATTATTCAACATTGTTCATTTAGGGTGTATGATTAATCGCCAGGGACACGAGTATAAACGATAATTCAGTTGCAGTTTGCTGTAATGGCCTTTTCTCTTTCTCTCTCTTTCACTCTATCTCCCCATCCTTCTCATCCTTTACCTCTCACTCTAAACGTAGGTATGGTCTGAATTTTTACGAAGGTATTTCTATTCCTGTATTTTTATCTGTAGTTCATATTAAAGTGTTATGAGCTTTATTTCATCACAGATGGCCAATATTTTTATATTATTGGCCCAAGTTTTGTTCTTCAAGCACAGCATCCATTTAAAATAAAAAATATTTTGGATGGATACTCTTTGACAAGTTTTGTGTTCTGAATAAAATAGTAGGCCTGATTGTTGTTTTATACTTATTTATCTTATGGCATTATTAGCTCAATAATTCTTTGCTGCGCTTACAAACACCGTCCATCCCTATCTTGAGTTAGTTCTATCCAGTCCACCTCAATACACCCTTTCCCTTATCTTGAGCTAGTTCTATCCAGTCCACCTCAATACACCCTTTCCCTTATCTTGAGCTAGTTATATCCAGTCCACCTCAGTACACCCTATCCCTATCTTGAGCTAGTTATATCCAATCCACCTCAGTATACTTTATCCCTATCTTGAGCTAGTTATATCCAGTCCACCTCATCACACCCTATCTCTATCTTGAGCTAGTTCTATCTAGTCCACCTCATTACACCCTATCCCTATCTTGAGCTAGTTATATCCAGTCCACCTCAGTACACCCTATCCCTATCTTGAGCTAATTATATCCAGTCCACTTCATTACACCCTATCCCTATCTTGAGATAGTTATATCCAGTCCACCTCAGTACACCCTATCCCTATCTTGAGCTAGTTATATCCAGTCCACCTCAATACAACCTATCCATATCTTGAGCTAGTTCTATCCAGTCCACCTCATTACACCCTATCCCTATCTTGAGCTAGTTATATCCAGTCCACCTCATTACACCCTATCCTTATCTTGTGCTAGTTATATCCAGTCCACCTCAGTATACTTTATCCCTATCTTGAGCTAGTTCTATCCAGTCCACCTCAGTACACCTTATCCCTATCTTGAGCTAGTTATATCCAGTCCACCTCAATACACCCTATCCCTATCTTGAGCTAGTTCTATCCAGTTCCCCTCATTACACCCTATCCCTATATTGTGCTAGTAATATAATGACCACCTCATTACACCCTATCCCTTATCTTGTGCTAGTTATATCCAGTCCACCTCAGTATACTTTATCCCTATCTTGAGCTAGTTCTATCCAGTCCACCTCAGTACAACCCCATCCCTATCTTGAGCTAGTTATATCCAGTTCCCCTCATTACACCCTATCCCTATATTGTGCTAGTAATATAATGACTACCTCATTACACCCTATCCCTATCTTGAGCTAGTTCTATCCAGTCCACCTCATTACAACCTATCCTTATCTTGTGCTAGTTATATCCAATCTACCTCACTAAACCTTATCATTTTCAGGACTGTGTTCATAGTTTTAATAATGAATATACATCGATGTCGCATCCATACCATTATTTGACTCCATTAAAAACGTTCTCTGTTTAATTTCAAATGTACTGGATGATACGACTCAAACATTTAGTTTTGTTAATGCACTCGTGTTTAGTTACAGGGCTATTTGGTGGTACACTCAGTTTACCCTGAAAGGTTAAATAGGTAGTAGACAGTGTTACCTTGACAGATAACAGTGTAGCCTATTTATATAATCACGCGTTTCAGCAAGGCCGTAGCCGGGGGGATTTGGGGGTTCAAACACTCCCGAAATTTTATGAACAAAATATATATAGCTTTATTTATGATTCAAAAAATATCAATAATAATATACAAGTAAAATTAGGGGTCTGTGCCACCATAAAAAAAAACCCACTGCAAATAGCTTCTAGAGGTGTTTAATATTTTTATAATTTCCGGCAATTGGGGGATGTTCCCACCAACGCCCCACCCCCTGAAATTATTTACTGGCTACGGTCTTGGTTTCCTGTACATGATAGTTCATATCCGACAGTGTATTGTGTCCTATCAACACCATTATCATTGGGAGACTAGCTAACTTGGGGTTAAATGGAACAAAAATTATGGTAGTTAATTTTAGAGTTATTATAGCAAAAAAATTTGTTAGACTTAATAAATAAAATTTTGATTCAATAAATATGTTAAATTTAATGTTATGCTTTTTTTTTTTAACTAATCATGTTTTGAATACTTCTTTTGGGCATAGCGACATTTTAACATACCGACACTGTTTATATTAAGAACGTGTAATATATTTCAATCAACTCTGTGATACAGTCGGCTAGAAACCGTAAATTTACACGATCACTATTCCACTTGGATCATTTCAAATTAAACATTAATAACAAATATAAAAAAATAGTTAACAGAAATTTCTTATACTGATTATTGTTGAAATATTAAACAATATTTGAACTAAAAAACTGCGCTGTAAAAGTAGTTTTTGGATCATTTTAGAATTGCTTCACAGTTAAGAATTGTGCACAATTCTTCATTCTGTCATAACAGGGACATACTGTAGTTATTAACAAGAAACTTTGTCACTTTGTCCCCCATAGTCACCGTGGAAAATGTCAAGTAATCATTCAAATACGAATGCACGGTACACATTTCTTGTACTTTCTCTTCCCTTTTGCGCCCATACCTCGCGCAAACCGGGAGTTGAGTTGGGTCTGCTAATTAATTAATTAATTAATTGCACACTCTTAATAGAAAAGGCTCGTAACAAATTATTCAATGCATATGGCAGAGTTACAAAAACTATTGAGATTCTCATTCGTTTAAGATTACACTAAACGTAAATACTTAAGAAATAATCTATTTATGTCACCTAGAAATGTTTTTGTGAAAAAAAAATTACTTTAACCAAGGGTATAGAGTAGGGATTATAAAGTTACCCTAAAGGTGGTCTCAAACTCGACAGTGATGAATCACATATGAAAACCAACCCTCAGTTCATCCAGCTAGATGTTAACTAGAATTCTAATGGATTTTTTTCCAGAACTACAAACCTATTTGTAAAGCGACATCTTAGACCATGTGATCTCTCGTGAAAGACAACGAGTTTATTTATTCATAGAATCACAGGAATAGTTTTTATTATATATCTAAGTGAATACGATATTTTATTTTAGGTTTAGGATTTTATTTTTTGCCAGTGTGTTTTATTTTATATTCTTCACATTTTTATCACGACAGAATACGTACCGTATGTAACGACACCTTTATTACAGAGCAGGAAAAGATATAAAACAGATAGAAAAAAAAATCAAATTCATATTTCATATTTCTGATAACAAATTATAGGTTCGTATGTACGTTTGTTCAATTAAAAGTAGCATCACATGAACACTTGAGTCACGACTGAAATGTTTAGGTACAATCTACCGAACCTACTTTTCTATTAAACGGTACACTTGATTAACGACGTCCATTAGACCCTATCTATAATAGTAGCGCCATATTTATATTCCTGGGGGACATTTATTGATCAGCGGATAGCAGATCTCGTTCGTTTAGACTGCACACTGCCTTGTACCAAAACGGACCAATTTATCAGCATAGGTTTCGATCAAATTATGCCAATTTTTGTGACATGAACTCTACTTTGAATTTTGGGGGTATTTTTTTAATATTATTATTATCATCGCCACATCTTAATACCCGTTCGGATTATACGTGCTTACGCTAATGTTAGGGTGGTTGTCAGACGAAATGGAGGACCTACAGTTTAACGTGTGATCCGAACCACGGTGGGGGCCTGGAACTCACCACATTCACTAGTTGTGATTAATACACGTCTTGTCAGAGGTGAAGGAATGGTTTGGCAATCAGATAAATCTGTGCCGGGACTGAGGATTTAACCCCGGACCTCAGCTCAGAAGTCCGACACCTTACCCCTGGACCACCAGGTCACCTTTTTATAATATTGATTTGTTAAATGTTCTTATCTTTTAGTAATGGGAATATCTTGAATTTCTCCAGTACTTCAGTATTAGAGACATTTTAAATTTGTCAAAATATAAAAAATAAAGACTACAGTTGTGAATTAGTGGTCAGTTCTCTTTGATACAGATACAGAGGTTCCGGGTTCAAGTCTAGGCGCTTCCAGATATTTATGTCATACAGTGGGCTTGAAATCGGGTCAACTCAGTCTCAAGAGGACAAACAAGGAGTTATACTTGAACGGAAAAGGTAGTTTAGTTTATAAAACAGAGATTAAATTTGTTGTGATGACCACATGACAACCTCTATCCACAAATGTCAGCACTATCTTCACCAACAGATGGTAGCCACTTGGTCTGTGTGATCAGATTGTAGGCTGACCATATGGAGTTATAAAATGAAACAATATATCGAACCCTTATCCTAAGACAATGAATTGAAATCACAATAATTATATTCAATTTTTTAAATAAATTAATTTGACCAGTATACCCTTGCCAGTGGACACGTGGTCTGAGTGTTGGAACATTTAATATGGTTTGCGGTGACCAGGAGGTCTGTGGCTGGAATCCAACTGTGTGAACTGTGCTATATTTTATTAAATTACTTCTCACCTTCACTTCCACGCAAATGTGGTTACACTTACTCTAAATTATATCTTGATGATCTCTTAGGCATTCATGTATTAAGTTTATCATGAGTGAAATTGAGGCTTCTCCTCAAGCAATGATAGATGGATAACAGGTGGAGGGGGGAGGTTTTGTAAGACGCGTTCAGAAAACTAAAGTTAAAAATCTGGAAATTTAAAAATATTTTGAAAAAATATTTATTATTCTTCACTGAATCTTAATACATATTCAGGCTACAGACATATATTATAGTTACTGTAATGGGGTAATGGTGAAGTAGGAAGCATTTTAAAGTGCATATACCCGCATTTGCGTGAAAGGAGAGTTGGAAAATGTTTAGGAAAAACCCACCTCAGTACACCCGACCGGGATCGAAGGACGATCTTCCCCGTCAATGACAGTCTAGTTTATTGTGAGAATACTACCTTAGGCCATGCGGCCACCGAAGAAAGTTGCAGGTTTATAATTTGATTTAATATTTATAAAGTTCATCTAAAAGTTTATTAAAGGCTTCCAATAATACTTCATTGTGGATAACTGTATCTTTTATCTTTTTATTATTATTTTAGGTGACTTGGCGGTCTAGGGGTAAGGAGTCAGACTTCTGTGCTGGGGGTCCGGGGTTCAATCCTCGGTCCTGACACAGATTTATCTAATTACCAAACCCTTCCTTCACCTCTGGCAAGACGTGTATTAATCACAACTTGTGAATGTGGTGAATGCCAGGCCTCCACCGTGGTTCGGATTCCACGTTAAACTGTAGGTCCTCCATTTCACTCTCACAATCACCCTACCATTACACATTAGCGTAAGTTCGTATAACCCGAATGGGTAGTAAGACGCGGTGCTAATAATAATAATTATAATATTATTATTAAATACCATTGAAGTACCCTGCTTTTCCTGGGAGAAATATTTTAAAGTTAAAAATAGTAAAAATATGAAAAATTTCCAAGAGGGCAAAAAGGTAAAACGGTTAAAGAGTTTAAAAATCATATATTGTTAAAATTTTAAAATTCCTGCTTCTAGGTGCATATGTCCATGCAAATGGGCTACTAATATTTAAATTTCAGACCTCAACGTGCGGTAGATACAACAAAACGCTCACAACAAACAAACTCATCATTTTATTAATATTATATTAAAGTGTTAAGAATGAATTTGTTCACCCATTCAGGCAACATGAGCTTACAGTTTGCAAATAACAATCTTCTTAGGAAAATCAGACGGTATATTTAACTTCCAACATATTTAAGGGTTTAACACCTCTGACAAACCCTATTTTATAGGAAAGGAATTTTGTAGCTTGATTATAGCTTACGCGAGTAATTTTCTTTTCAATAGAAATAATGAATCTTTAAGTGTGCTGCAATCAATGGTTGCTGGATTCGTTATTTCCAGAGGCCATTTCGTGGATGGTTCCTTTCTTCAATGTTTCGAATTCGGCTCATGAAACTTAGATCCAGTATTAGAAAGAGAGGTAACCAATAAATATTTTATCAAGGTTTTAGACGGACGAGTTTCTCATATAGAGATAATTAGACGTTGTCGATGGTATTAAATATGCAAGATAGCCTGTCATTTCCATCGTATATTCCATGCAAATAAAGCAGACGTGGATGTTTTACGTTTCATTATCTACTCCCTCTAATACTAGTTAACAGGTCTCACAACTGGAAAAGTAATCAGTGATTTAGCTGTCTCAACCACGCTTCAACCAAACAACAATTTCAATATTTTAAAACATTTCTACGGTGGCGGCTCGTGTACAGGCACTGCGGAACTGTAGCACCCCCTATTTCCACTTGATATTATCGATACCATTTAATATAATGAGTCTTTTTTTTAAATTCTTTTTTATTTTTGTAGTACAATATTCATTCCTTAAGCTTAATGTCAGTATTCAGTAGCCATCCCCCAGTTTATTTAAAATATACACAAATCTTTGTGTGGAGAGGAAGGCGGGACTGCTAGGTAGAGAAAGCACTGTTGCTCTCGCAGTGCCGGCTCTGGTGTGATGGTGGAAGGAAGTTTTTTTTACTCAGCGTATGTTGTGCTTAAAAACCGTGTACCATATTCTTGAATGTGATAAAGTGTAGAAGAGTGTAGCATTATATTATTATTCTGCTTCCAGCTATTCTATTTGATTCTTTTTTTTTTTGTGCTTTTATTTAACAGAAAGACTAAATGCGCTTGCAATACTTTCAATGAAGAAAAATTTCCTCAATTTTCATCCAGAGATCAATGAAAAAATTCTTGAACTTTTTTCGCAAATTAAAACAAGAAAAATATATTTCATTTTTAAATGAAAAGATCACGCTTGAACTGTAACAATTTAAGTTAAAGTAAGTAAAAAATGTTTTTTTGTTAAGATTTTATCAATTTTCTGAATAAATTTTCTTTTTATACATGTTTTTTTTTCTTTTACACAGCTTTAAAACCAAGGCTAAAAATTTTCTGGAGAAGCACCCTCACTAATTTTATCTATGAGTAGCCACTGCATTTTTATAATCAAACGATAGTGAGACTCCTAAGTGACATATATGGCCGTAATTAGGGTCACTTTATTTTCAACCTTTACCGTTTTCATGACAAATATAATTAGAACTATAAATTTTAATTTAAAAAAATATTTATTTAATTTTTTTTTTGCGTAATAAGCTTATCGCTAAAAGGAAATTAAAATACGCCAATCACTGTATCGATGGTAAAATTATATAAGCTTATATTTCTAGCCAATCTCAAAACACCAAATAGAAAAATTTAATTTTATAATATAAAGACACTTTTCGTTATAAACTAATGAGTCAGTTGATGAAAATAACATCACCTTTTGATTGTGGTAGTGTTTGGAGAAAATAAGCCTACTACAATTATTTGATATACATAAGCCAAACCACTTATTTATTAGTGTTCTGAATTGTGACCATACTTTTTGAATTATTACATTCGAGCTAAAATATGACATCAATTGCAATATTTAGATAATTCCTTTAGTTTCTTTCTTGGTATTACATACTCAACCTAAATATTTTACCAAATGGTAAACTCTATTTTATTATAAAAATAATAATTTCATAGAAAATGAAATTTACAATTATTGTGTTTAATATAGATGGGATAACGTTACGTAATGTTTTTGGGGTGATGTCCAGTTATCCTGCAGGGCTAGTACCGATTTTTAGCATGGTACAGTATTTACAAAACTATTTATTTTTGTAGTTATAGAAGATAATATTTTGAATTTATCATCGGGAACATCATCTTCTAATTTGCTTTCTTGACAAATTTTATTTACAAGTTATATTTGCCAAAGTTATGTAGACTCACGGTTTTAATTAAAGTCCTTATTTATTATTAGCACCACATCTTACTACCCGTACGGGTTTACACATTTACGCTAATGTTTAATGGTAGGGTGATTGTGAGATGAAATGAAGGACCTACAGTTTAACGTGGGATCCGAACCACGGTGGAGGCCATGGCATTCCACATATTCACAGGTTGTGATTAATACACGTCTTGTCAGAGGTGAAGGAAGGGTTAAAGTCCCTGTTTATAATGTGATTTACTCGTATATAGATTCCCATGTAAAGGTTAGAAAATACCAATGCTTAATTTTATTGATTATAACTATTATTTGTTCTAAGAGTTGTTTCGGTGATTAAACTTTGTTATGATCCATAATGAAAGTAGAAATAAAATATTAAAATGTATTCAAGTTTCTTTTCGGATACTTTTTTTTTTGACATGGACGATAAAATTAATGTTATTTGACTTGGTTTAACTCAGTGTTTCCTTGAATTTGAAATTAAAATTGACTTTTAATAAGTAGTTTTGTATGATAACTCCTCCCACCTTTTTTTATCCCCTCCGATTTTTTTATCCCTGCCGCTTTTATTTTCCCTTCGGAAGCTCTATTTTTTTTAGCATGTACACATACACACAACTTATACATAGTAATAAAAAAAATAGTCACCCGATTCTATGACTGTGTGGTCCAACGCGTAATTCTCGTGTTAGACTGAACTACCGATGATGGTGGGTGGGGGTTGGGGGATTGGGATTTGATTCCGGTCGGGTGCACTGAGAGAGTTTTTTCTAATTTTTTTAACACTCTTCTTCCACGCAAATGCGGGTGCACATCCTCTCAACAAACCATCCTAATTCCTAAACTATTAGTGTAATTAGTACATAGGCATAAAACCCGTACGGTTAGTAAGACGTGGTGCTATTGAATAAATTAAAACAAAAAATATTCGCCTGTATGATATATATCTGTCCTGCTCTTAATAAAAAAATTATGTCTACCATAAATATAGGAATTGTGTAATATTCAATCTATATTGGCTATGTTTTGTTAAGTTAGTTGTTTTTTCCAAAATGAAAGCCAGAGCTTAAGAAGTTCGGTGAAAAAATACAGAGAGTGCTGCTTGTAAGAGGTCGCCGTAGAAAGTAGAGTGGACCAGATGTTAGCAGCTGTGTTTCGACAGCCAAGAACAGGTAAAGACTAGAAGTAAAGAAGGTCTTTTTGCGAACATCGTGATGTATAATGTTGTCGAATTTATCCTAACTGGGTAATAAAAACGGAAAAGTGTTTAAAGTATAAAAATCTACAATGCTTACTACAATGGATCTCCAAGCAAGCTAAACATAGTACTGACAAACACATTTCTAATAGTATTATATTGTCGAGTATTGTAGTAGTACCATTAACCCCCTTCTAGCCAGCCTCTGGACTCCTGGACCAAAGGTAACTTTTTTTTACCACCACGTCTTACTCTTTGTTCAGTTTATACGTCTATGTAATAATTGCACTAATGTGTTAGAAAGTATAAAAGCTCTGCTTAAAGTAAATGCACCCACATTTTCATGTAGGGAGAGTGGAAATTTTTTTAGGTTAAACCATTTTCATTGCACCTAAGCAGGTTTGAGCCCGCGATCTCTCTGTCTTCCGCAGTCTAGTCTCTTTTGGGAGTAGCGCCTTAGACAACGTTGTCACCAAATTGGGTGTCCCAGGTTTGATTCATGGTTGGTACCAGGGAACTTTTCTCGAAAGGGGAATACATTTAATGGTCACAAGGGTTTGATTAATTAGGCTTAAGATAAGTTTATGTGTTTCCACTGGTTCCACACCGTTATATTCACTATCACCATCATACTCTCTATAACCCTAATACTCTCTATCACCATCATACTCACTATCACCATCATACTCACTATCACCCTCATACTCACTATCACCCTCATACTCGCTATCACCCTCATACTCGCTAT
>CABEEJ010002066.1:0-23030 GCA_901482245.1 Timema douglasi
AGGGTATTTAAGTGTACGTCTTTAGTCTTAGTGTGTAAATTAGGTTAATAGTGTAAATAGTTATATACGTGTGAATTTGGAGTGGTAATCATCACCCTTATGGCAACTCGGGCCCGAGGATAAATATATTTGCAACTATGAACGTGATACACGCACTTATGGAAAATGAGTGGAAAGTGTGCAGTGATACCACGGCCATGATTTAATTGTGTGGATTATATATATATATATATACATATATATATGTTATATTTAATATCATGGACCGTTGGAAATGTATCAAGAAGTTAAGATTATTAGTAACGATATGTGCATAATACATTTATTGCCTAAACGAAAATCTTCCCACAGAATCGACTGGGGCGCTCTCGTACAAGAGCGAGAGTGTAGTGAACCAATGATAAAGATAGACGATGCCATCAAAAGATGTATTAAAGTCCTGTGTTTAAAGTAAAAAATATGGTTCTGTATTGTATATACGATGAACATTGATGTTTTGCTTTTGTATGTGGAGCTCATAAAACTACTTTTTCCTATGTCTTCCGCCCACCCTTGCCTTTCTTCTGCATGCGACTGAGTGAAGAGCTTCCGAGAGATGAGACTGGGACTTGGAGTGGGACAATGATGAAATGATGACCCAGTAAGTGGCTGCACTGATAGTCTCGTAAGTGAAGGAGACCCGGTGAGCCTGGGGATTTGGTGGACCAATCCATGATGTGGTGTTAAGAGTAGCTGTGGGCCTAAAGATGCTGTTGCTAAGAGAGTGAGACCCCAGCAGTCCATGGGGATGCCGAGAATGTTTATCCATCAATCATTAGTTTTGACAGGAACTGAAACTGAAATCATTAGCTCATCTACCGTCGGTAAGCCTACATTTGTACCGCATCTGTGTCGAGTGTCGCCGTCAAGTTTCCGTAACAACAGTGAGAATAATAGAGGACCTTCAAGAGCGTGGAGAGCTTGACTGTTATCGTCGTAACTACTGAGCATGTTACGTAGGCTCTTGAGTGACCCACTAGTGACATGAGGCAAATCGATTATTTTATTTATGTGAAGAGAAATTAAGTTTCTTATGTTGTGATAGCAGCTACACAATAAATTGTAGGCCATCTGATAGTTGGGCGCGGAAAGGTGGATACTCTTAGTTAAATTACAACCTTCTGAGCTTAGAGTTGACATCAAATATGCCATTTTTTCAATAGGCGTTAAGCTTGAATTTGGTTGAATAGTTGTGTTGAACAAATTGTGATAACTCATACACTGTAATTAATTACCAGAGAAGGTAGGTAGTTAAATTTTTGGCAAGCGAATAGACGGAGTTGGAAACCAATGACCCACTAGGCGCGGAATGGTTTGAATCGTCCAGTTGAGGTTCAGGAGTGGGAAGTAACATTGTTATACTATAACTTACAAACATATGTAATTCAAATATTACGTATTGATTCTGAATTACAATCTCATCATTGTAATCTTCAATTACTTCTAAAACAATCTTAGATAGCAGCACTTCAAACTCATTACTTTTGGACTCAACTTCCTTTTCCAACAAAGATAGTTTTCGAATGTGATACTCGGACAATACTTCCCCTTTGTTCACAATGGAATCTGCTTGCTTTACCAACTCCCTATTCTTGTTACAACCCCACTCTGTTACCTTTTATTTACTGCCATGAATAATATAAAAGGGAGCGGGAGTAAGCTATGGAACAAGTGACAAGGGAAATTATTAGAAATATTTAAAAGCAACAATATGAACAGTTTATTTAAATAGAATAACATTAGAGCAGAAAACTTTACATGGTCTCATTGATCAAACTTAGATATGTTGAAAACCAAACAAATAGATAATAACTTCATATCTTTAAATTGTGCAGATAATTTAAGAGAGCGTTATAAACTTGTAATATATCCAATATTCAAATGGGTCAGTCTTGAAGAGACAGAACAACCCGTAACGTTGAATATAGTACAATAAATCAAAAATATTAATATCCATCAGGATAATACATAGACTAAATAAGGGCCTAATGGACACTTTCAAAATGATACTAAAGTGTATTTTTCTCCTTTTAATACCAAAGAATAAAGACTTCAAAAAACGTTAACTCTACATGTTAACTTTCTATAAGAGACTTTAAATTACGCGAGAGTTTGGCTAACAGACTTTAGTTAAACTCCCCTGCGACTATCAGATCCTGACAGAATATTAGGAAATGAAAACAATAACCCTACTATTAAATAATAATGAAAATATCATATTAGAAGCAAACCATAGAAAAAGATTAAAAAATATTCTAAGGTTAATAATTATCTTCATAACTAATCAAAATGATCAGAAAGTTACGTTACATTAAACTATATTTCAAAATGCAAACAAAAATAAGAAACGCTACCTTGAAGTTTACAAAATAATTACTATTATCCACAATTTTAAAACAATTTACATTTAACTCGTTCAACCCCAAGTCAATTAACAAGTGTGACTTTCCAAAATATTTAATACTCCAAAAGACTCTAGCCCCCAAGTGGCAACAGACAAAATATAGAGCCTCATTTCAAATTTAACGATCAGGTAAAAATCAATAATTTTATATAATATAAAAATTACAGCATCTAACATGGTTGACACCAAGAGTTAAAATTAAATCAGAGTCCAATAAATAAACCGCCGTGGTTACGATTCTGATGAAGATATAGTATATAACTGTTTTATCCTGACATTGTCTAGGTCCAGGACAATGTTCCTCGGTCAAGCGATGAAATCAAATAGTCACTTTAGCATACACGCACATCACAATATATAGTGGTTTTCGTCGCAATAGAATCAAGGTGGGAGAACTGAACACACGGTCGATGACGTCAATGCGGCTTTGGAAGATCACGTAGACCCTTTGTTGTCAAGGCTCCATCCGACTTCCAAACCGTTTCTTCAATCACCTGATGTTTTGAAAGTAGTTCATCTTTCTACCATCAAAGGGCAGGTGAATAGTTGAATAGTCATTCTCTAGTCGTGGCCAATACTGGCCGTACCACTACGTGTTAATAGAACAGGACGGAGTGGACTACATCTTGTTGGAACATCGTAGTTCGCTCGGCCCACTCGTCAATTTAGGATTATAGGCTTAGGCCAGTATTTGCTGTTGCTAGTTTAAGAAGATTCAATCGGTAAATACATGAACAGTTTTATTTTGTTGAAATTGATTATGTAGAAAGAATATTATTGTTCAAAATTGTTTTATTATGTCGTACCAACCTACGTGAACTACAATAGAGAATAGTACTACTGTAGGGATTCTATTTGTGTCGGTATAATTGAAGCGGGTAGTATGAATTACAGAATTATGCGTAAATATCAGTATTGGGGCGGGTCCTATTGTAACATGATGTAATGTAATGTTACATTCTTAACGAGGCGTTTCTTTATAAGGCCGCATTGCCGAGTGAAAATTACGAACCTCAAGTTGACCAATATTAGTACAGTAAACAAAGATATACTTGAACTAATTAAATTAGAAACAATAAAACAAAATCAGAGTCCACACAACAGGTTCGTGACAGAGTAATACAACAACAAAAAATTCGATTATGAGCCTTATCAACCTGACAAGTGAAACTGTACCTAAAGTAAGGGAACACAGGGGCGAGTTTACTAATATGGTTTTCTAATGTAATACAAACTAAAATGGTTAGACACACGCTTATAAAAATAATTTAACACAATTAAAAACAATTTGTAGTTATCAATAACTTTATGAGCAGACTTATTTTTCTCTTAATAGACTGTACTGTACCATAGCGAGAGTTCATTTATTTCAAAGAAATAGATCCGTCCCAGAGAGCCAAAATTTATGTGCGGTGTTAACAGTTAAGATTTTGTACACATTCGTGAAATTATCAAACATAGAGAGAAACAATTTATTAATTAGGTGCCTACCTTTTCGAATGGTGACTGAGAATACCTGGAGTGATGAGATGATAGCTGGGGCACCCCAAATTTGTTTATTGAGCACTGATTAATTATTTCAGACAAAAGAGTTTCATGGCTGTGTGTCCAAAGAGCTATAAAGATGCTTGAACAGTTTTTCCCATTATACTAAGAAAAAGCGTGTATTAGCGAGCCTGGGTACATTAGGGGAGAAGGATCAATATTGTGCTGACACCTAGTACTAATGAATATAATTAATTGTACAAAGAATATAGCACAGCTGGCTCAGTAGATATAATCATACCAAACATTATGGAGATCAATGGTGGCAGCAGACTTGGCCTTATTAATATGAATTTTAATACGGAATTTCAATATTCACAGTAAAAGAATCGATCTTTTATCGACTTCCAAATCAACTACACTAATCGATTAAAAATACCAAATAATAATCTTTAAGTCGACGGCAGTCGTCCATGACTTGATTGTCGATTTGTGTTAGCTGTTTTGACCATAGATAAGGTCACTGAAGTTTCAAGTTCTCAAGTTTAATCAAAACAACACCCTGCCAACGCTCGTGGTGTATTGAAATGTGATTTACAGATCATACATTGCATTTAGATTAAAGAAAGCTTTATCCAAACAGTGAGTTAAAAATGTTCAATCTCTTCAAAAAGTGACTTAAAAAAAAGCTAATATATTGACATTACTTAATTCAGGCTAATGATTTAAGGTTGATAAATTGGAGTGCCTATTAAAATAATTAAAATAGGTAGGATAATTATTTCTTTTAATTCAGTGAAATCTAGTATCACTTAGCCATAGGCCTACATTAGAGAATGGTAAACAATATCATTAGAAACATAATAAAGAGGCGTAACTGAAGGCGATGCATGAATTGTGTTTAATATAAATACAAATAGGCCCAATTTATATAGCCTACTTATGATTCGTTATTATCTTAGGATACCAACATTGGTTTAGGCAATTTTTTTATGTGTATAAATACTAAAGAAATAAAAATGAAGGTAGAATTTATAGGACATGTACAGGTACTTGCTTTTTTTGTCGTGAAAGGAAACTGAGAACTATGTAAGAAAAAACACTGTGCACTCGTTCGGGGTTTGGTATTTGAATCCCGACCTCCCAATAATCGGCAAACCATAATAAATGAGCTTTAAATTAGTTTGTGTGTTTACTGATGCAGGTTCCTTGTTATCTCTAAGTGTGTCGATAAATTATTATTATTATTAGCACCCCGTCTTACTACCCATTCGGGTTATACACACTTTCGCTAATGTGTAATGGTAGAGAGATTGTGAGATGAAATGGAGGACCTACAGTTTAACGTGGAATCCGAACCACTGTGAAGGCCTGATATTCCACACATTCACAACTTGTGATTAATACACGTTTTGTCAGAGGTGAAGAAAGGGTTTGGCAGTCAGATAAATCTGTGCCAGGACCGGGGATTGAACCCTGGACTCCCAGCATGGAAGTACGACGCCTTAACCCTAGACAGCCAGGTCACCTGTGTCAATAAAACAATATCTAATCGCCAGACTTGGGTGTGTAGGTCTTCACACATACAGTGATCTAGGATGTGCACACCTGGATGCACTGAAAGCTGTTCTCATATACATTCACCCGGTTCGGGGGCCACATGGTCTGAGGTGTCACTCTCTTAGTAGACTAGACTACCGATGAATGAGGAGTTTGATGTTCAAATCTTGGTCAGGTGTACCGAGAGTTTTTCCAAAATGGTTCTACACTCTCCCTGAATATAACCTTTCTCAACCTTAAAACACTTAGCGTAACTAGTATATAAACATATAACCAAAAGGGGCAGTAAGATACTAAAAAACCAGTTGTTTGTGTTTTTAAATGGAAGCCATTGCACTGCAGTTAATTCAACACAAAAGTTGTCCAGAACAAAATGTTCATGGTATGTGAACATTAAGGGAAGCAGCCTGATTAGTACTTAATATGTTTGTTAACAGTAGACCACTCCTTCAGTATAGTTAGTTTGTCCATGTCTTGTGAACACTATAAAGCGTTGTGTCCTCTTATGATCTAGAAAGCTTCTATCACAAGTAAGCTAACTTGAAGCCTAATCATTATACTCTGTTTGAGTTCTACTTTAGTAAACAATTTACCTGCCTCGGTGGTGTAGTTGGCTAACGCACCTGTCGTGTTGAGCTCGACTGCTGAGGACTGGGAGATCAAGGTTCGAATCTCGGTCGGGTGGTTTTTCCTAAAATGGTTTTCCACTCTCCCTCCACGCAAATGCGGGTTCACTTCCTCTAATTCAACCTTCCCAATTCCTAATCCATTAGAGTAATTAGTACTTAAAAGCGTATAACCCGAACGGGTAGTAAGACGCGGTGCTAAATATTATTATTATTAAACAATTTGTTTTCAAAAGGTCCAAATTCTATAACTGTGGTTGGCTCAAGTTTTTACACTAGGCTATGTTACATCCTAATCACCATGACCTGGATTTTGATTAAATGTCCCATACAATGCTCATAAGAAGGCTTACATAACATAAACTTTATTCTTGATTTCCTTGTAGAAATGTTTATTTTATACTTATAGGTAATTTTTTTGGTCATTTTAGAATTTAAGGTAATATTTTATTGGCTTGCCTCATTTTTTAAGCATTTTTGAGTTATTATTAGACATTTTTGAGTCATTTTAAGACATTACTGGTGAATAAGTATTATATTTTTTAATATTATCGGTATTTTAATTAATATTTAAATGCTCAAACATGAATTTTGGTCAACACACAGTTTATATCCTGTTTACTTGAATGGTTTTAAAATACACATTCCTGGTGAGACACTGCAACTAAGCTGGAGAGGGTTGCGTTTAGGGGGTAGCGTTACTTCTGAAGCAGGTATTCAGTAGAATGCAGGCTGAGTTTTGCTAAAGGCTTTTAATTGCATTCATTTTTAAAGTGAGCACATTTATTATGAATTTTGTTGTTAATAGTTTTAGGTTATTTTTTGAAAATTGAAGTAATTTTTGTAGAATCTTATTCATTTTATGGGTCTTTTTTTATAATTTTTAGGTCATCGAAATCCATACCCTGTGATCACACATTATGTTTCCTTGTACGTAAACTTCAATGCAAAAGGTACATAAGGCTACGCGTAATGGATGTCAAGTTTTTTTTTTCACTGCATTTTAGTACCCATTTGGGTTTCACACTTTTGTACTAATTATACTAATGGTTTTAGGGTTCAAGAAAGTCATATCTAGAGGAAGTGTACCCACATTTACATAGAGGCAGAGTGGAAAACTATTTTGGAAAAATCACCCTCAATACACCCGATTGAAATTCGAACCTCAATCTCCCCACTATCAGCAGTACATTCTACTGTGAGAATAGCACCTTAGACCATGCAGTCACCGAAGCGGGCGATGTTGAGTTGATCGGGAGCCTGGCACTAACTTGTCTATGTGGTAGATAGCTGACGTAGTGAAACTCTTGCCTGCATCGTAGTTAAATGGTTTGAAGTGATAATATTGCAAAAAAAATAGAATGACAGTGATGGGAAGGTCATGGTTCAAATCTTGGTTGGTTAGCTTAGGGTGTTGAAACAAAATTTATCTTGTTTTGGGAAAAGGTTTTTTTTGTTTGCAATAAAAACACTACCAAACATTTTTATGAACCATGATGAATAGATTATTAATCATTAATCATTATTAATCATCAATTTATAGCAATATTATGATTTTATCAGGCAATATAACTACTTATCTTGGCAACCTAAATAGCTATAATACATAACCAAAACTATACTTTATCTTCTAAATTAAATTTATTTATAGGGCCTAAACTATGTTATTAATTAAATACTATCCAAACCCAACTTAATTCAGCCTTTCTTGTCTCAAACAATAATTTAATGTGAAAGTGGAGCTATTTTGGGATGGATAGGCCTTGTTAAATTATAAATATAATATAAAATTAGGCATAATATTATGATTTCACTTTTTCTGCAACATTGTCAAGGATGTATAATCTGTGGAAGGAACCAATATGGTGTTAAAGTGAACGAGGTATTTTATTCAACTTTGTACTTGAATAATTATAGTATAGTCCAGGAAACCAATAACGTAATATTGATACTGATGTCAAGTATGGTACCTAAATATGTTGACTTGGGTTGATAAATGGTATTTGTAAGCATTATTGTCACTAGAAACCCCTTTTCCAAAATAAGATAAAAGTGTTCTTTCTCTAGGGTGTTTTTTTTTCATAAAAGGTTTGCCACTCCCTCCACTCGTTCAGATTAATTTAATTTAGTGTAAATATGAACATTACATGGAGTGTAGTAAGATGCAGAACACAACACAAACTGACCCCATGATTGTTTGTAGGACATTGGCAATTTGTTCCTATTTTGCAGTAAAGGTCAAGGGTCATGAAGATAAATGAAAAGAACCTTGCAGCTTTCGCATCCTCAGCAACTCCCGTGGACAGAGAAGGCACCTTGGCGAAGAGAGGAGAGGTGAACAAGGGGTATCAAAAGCGCTGGTTTCTACTTAAAGGGAACTTGTTGTTCTACTTCGAGAAGAGAGGAGACAAGGAACCAGTCGGTGTAATCGTTCTTGAAGGCTGCACGATAGGTGAGTGACTGCACCTCGTTCTTGAAGGCTGTATGATAGGTGAGTGACTGCACCTTGTTCTTGAAGGCTGTACGATAGGTGAGTGACTGCACCTCGTTCTTGAAGGCTGTACGATAGGTGAGTGACTGCACCTCATTCTTGAAGGCTGCACGATAGGTGAGTGACTGCACCTCGTTCTTGAAGGCTGCACGATAGGTGAGTGAATGCACCTCGTTCTTGAAGGCTGTACGATAGGTGAGTGACTGCACTCCAATGCAGCCATGCGACATGGCCAAATGTATCATTGAAGAGGTGTGCCTTCTCTCCCGCTGTCGGTGGCCGCCAATCACCCCTTGTTGCTGAACATCCCCCACCCCCTAAATCTGTAATCACATAAATTAAATTTCACCTTCATGGTTCCACCTTTTCTTGATTATTCAAATCTTATTTAAAATTCAAATTTATTATTTTAATAATTGCAATTTTCGTCACCCAGAGGGAGGGGGATTCTGGGCCGAGGGTGCAAATTCGAGAGACCTGAGGGCACACCGGTCCGAGGGCCAATGGGCCAGCAGGCCAGGCTGAGCAAGGTTGCACCTTAAATCAATCAATTCCAATTGAATATTCCCAGGCACAGCTTCAGACATACTGAAGGACCTAGCAAACAGGTTTATTACATTTTAATATCAAAACACTCACACTTTGAAGGTTTCGGAAAGTTAATCAAATCTTTTTTTTCTGGAGTTGAATTCCCTATAAATTAATCAACTTTACTTAATTATTTGATATGATACTATTATGAAGATTGTGTATCAAGTTTTCTTTTCCTTGCAGTCGTGTGCTAAGAGCATTAAGATGTTTCGTATTAATGTCAGTCAAGAATCCAAAATCACTCGGCCATTCAGTATCATTGAATTGAGGCACAAGTTTTCCTACTTTCCATAACATTTTGTATGGCTTCCTTCAGGTCAAAAACTCTTTACAACATTTAAAAAATCTCTATCATTCCCCCCCCCCCTGAAATAACTATATATATTTTGTGAGCTGTAGGGCTGCGGGTTTATGACCCCTGAACTAGATCAGCTTACTTGTATTAATAGGTTAGGTCATCTTGTATGCAGCTTTCAATTTTGATATAATATTTCATCAATACCTAAAAGTAGCACTATTATTAATATTACCCGCCTCGGTGGCATATTTGGCTAACACGCTAGTCATGTTGAGCTCAACTGCTGAGGACGAGGAGATTGAGGTTTGAATCTCGGTCGGGTGAACTGGGGGCGGTTTTTCCTAAATGGTTTTCCACTCCCCTTCCACGAAAATGCGGGTTCACTTCTTCTAATTAAACCTTCCCAATTCCTAATCCATTAGCGTAGTTAGTACTTAAAGCGTATAACCCCAATGGATAGTAAGACGCGGTGCTAAATTTAAAAAAATATTATTATCACGACATCTTACTACCCATTTGGGTTGTACGCACTTACGCTAATGTGTAATGAAAGTCAAATGTTAATCAGAAACAAATATGTTTGTATTTCTTAGAAGGCTCTTACTATGAAATCTTGACTGTTTTCTTGTGCTAAAACATTGTTTAACTGAGATGTCACACGGGTTGTGTTTTCAACAAGAATTTACAGTCGAGAATAGTAACATGATAATTTGCCCACAGAACTAGCTGAAGATGAAGAGCAGTTTGGATTCAAAATCATGTTCCATGGGGCAGGGAACCGCAGTTACATCTTGGGGGCAGAATCCCAGGAAAGTATGGAGCAGTGGATGAAGGCCTTGGCATGCGCCAGCTACGACTACATGAAGCTGATGGTGGCAGAGCTTCAGAGACAACTGGATGAGATGGAGGGTGAGATAATTTTGTTGTGAATCATGGAGATTCTCTTTGCAATCCTCATTACCATCCTCATCGTCGTCGTCGACTGTTTTCAGCCTGTGGCTGAGTCAGTTAAGTAAAGATCTGCTTTAGTGACCCCCATAGTTTAAGGCGTTAGTCTCGCAATAGACTAGACTGCCAATGACAGGGAGATCGGGGTTTGATCCCGGTCATGTGTACTTGAATGGTTTCCTCTGGGCACTTACTACGAGGCTCCATATTATTCAAGGTACTAACACAATTTATGTTTCCTGAGAATTGTTTAAGAAATGTTCATCATTAAACAGGTTCAGTCAGCTATAGTGAGTATTGTGAGTCATCTGATGACTCATTGTTTACATTGATTTTTGCGCTTTAAGTAAATATTATTGTTCACCACTCAACTTAGTCTACTGCCGATGCAGATTATTGATTTGTCCTGATTGTTTTAAAAGTTGTGAAAGCTTACTGCATTCAAAGGGCATTCAAACTCTGTGTATTGTATTTTATAATGTTCCATATTATCTGAGACCACCTTGGTCTTGTTAATCTAGGATAATTAGAGACTTTACTTTAGATCCAATTCTAAGCCATTATTTAATAATATTATTATTATTATCACCACGTCTTACTACCCGTTCGGGTTATACGCACTTACGCTAATGTGTAATGGTAGGGTGATTGTGAGATGAAATGAAGGACCTACAGCTTAACGTGGAATCCGAACCACGGTGGAGGCCTGACATTCCCCACATTCACAAGATGTCTTGTCAGAGGTGAAGGAAGTTGTTTGGTAATCAGATAAATCTGTGCCGGGACCGAGGATTGAACCCCGGCCGCCAGCACAGAAGTCTGACACCTTACCCCTAGACCACCAGGTCACCTTTTATTTAATAATAATCATAATAATAATCATCTTTGCTTTTTTCTGATTAAAAATTATAGATATAATTTGGACATCTATATTCAATTTTTAGTTAAAAATGCTTGTTTGTGCTTAGATATACAGGATGTCTACCAATACTGGAAATAATGGAAAAATATTCAGTCTTTTTACATTGAGTGAAATTTTGGATTAAGCATTTTGATATTGGACTACTGATAGTTCTATTTTTACCACCCCTCAATAACTCCCCCTCTGGTCTATCTTGTTTGCCACACAATTAGTTGACCTTGTAGGTGACCTTGCAGTGGGGATGTTTGCCTCACTTGCTGACCTTTATATTCTCAGTCTCTACACTAAGCCCTCCCTGCCCCCTCCCCTTCACAAACTAGAGAAAGAAACAAATAACCGTTTTGACTACACTAGCAGCAGTAACCATTATGAGTGAAGAGTTACTGGTAACTGCTCAAGTTCAAACATCACTTCAAACTATTGGTGGACCTGCCTGACCTTGACATTCCAATGGCACAGTACAGTATTTTTAGTGTTCTTCACTTCATCCCCCGCCCCTCTTTTCTCTCACTCCTCCCCCCCATATCTGCCCAAAAGAAAATCTACTGTTCTTAAGCTTAACCTGGTGTGAGTATTCTGTAGATCCCACTTGTATATCTTGTGATCTTTGTGTTTAAGAAGAAATGAGTAAATTCAGAGGAAAAAAGATGATTGGTTGGACAGTACAGTGTCTAATATAAGTAACATGGGAATATCTTCAATCCGATCTCCTGCCAAGGGAAAGAAGCATGTTGCAGAGTAAAAGCTGCCAGTTGGGAGCAAAAAAATACCTATTAGACTTGGTCCCTACGGCCAAAAATGCAGTGTCATCTGCAGGCCTACCTTAAGATGTACATTTTACTGCTAATGACCATGAAGTAGTTATGAAACCTGAAACTAGACCTAGTTGTTCTATTCAGAGCTTCCTGGTCAAAGATGAAGTTTCTCGTGCTGAAATATTGTGGGCTATTAATCAAGTAATGACACATTCTTCTGCTAGAAGTGACCTTTTTAAAGTAATGTTTTCCGATAGTGATATTGCCCAGAAATTTCAACTGCATAAAGATAAACTTGGATATGACATTGTGTATGGATTAGGTCCTTTTTTCAAAAGCGAGCTTACGAATATGGTTAAGCAATGCTTGTTTTATTGTATTTCATTTGATGAGAGCATAAATACTGTGGCTCAGAGGACCCAGATGGATGTTGTTGTTCGCTTCTGGAGTGAAAATTAAATTCATACAAAATATTTATATCTTGCTTTTTAGTTCATGCAACAGCGCAAGATATATTAATGAACTTTATATCTGCATTAAAAGACGAGGGCTTGGATCTTTAAAAAAATTGCTTCAAGTTTCCACGGATGGGCCAAATGTCAACCTCAATTTTTTAAGTGATCTCAAAAGTTACTTGAAGGTAGATTCTCCACAAGATCCTGAGTTACTGGAATTTGGAACTTATTCTTTACACATTGTCCATGGTGCTTACAAAACAGCACATGCTAACTCTAGTTGGACTTCTAACCAGTTTTTGCACTCACTGTATTATTTACTTAAATATTTTCCAACAAGACATGCAGACTATCAAAGAATAACAAGATCAACTCTTTTCCCGGTGAAGCTGTGTTCCATTAGATGGGTAGAAAACTCAAGGATGTTAGAGAGAGCAATGTCAATGCTGCCGTATTTAAAACAGTATTTTTATTCTAACACGCATCCTCCAAAGTCTGATAATTTTCAAACATTAAGCAATTTTGTGAAGGATTAACTTCTGACATCAAGGTTGGGATTCATGCTGTCACTTTCACTTGAGTTGGAGCAATTTCTCACTGAATATCAAAGCAATCAACCTCTATAAATATTTATGTTTGGAGATATAATTAAACTACTTGAGCACTTGATGAACAGAATTGTAAAATGTGATGTAATGAATTCAGCAAATACTTCCAAAAAATTATTAGCCATTGATTTAAAGAAACAATCCAACATGAAATCACTCCCTATTGTAGATATTGGGCTCACATTATCAGAAGCTTTGAAAGGAATTAAAAGACATCAAAATACTTCAGTTCAGAGGAGATTGTTAAAAATTCCCAGTTGATTTCTGCAACAAACTTTTATATAAGTGTCCTCTCTCCTACAAAATTGTCAAGGGTGCTAGTTGTCTCCCGCAGTCGTGCTCAATCCATCTGTTAGGACCTGTAGGGTAACCTTCGTGTTAGAAGTCCTACTAGACAAGAAACAACTATCTAGCGTGCAAGCCGATGTTATAAAAAGAGACTACTTGGACTTTGTATCAAAGCAAGACGTTATTGACTACCTTAAACAATTCACTTCAAGTGGTGATCAGCATGATAAGTTTTTCATGAATATTTTTTCTAGAGTAAATGCGTCCCAGGAACTACAATATTTCACTTAAAAAATTCTGGTTCACTTCCATAACAATGCAGCCGTTGAACAAAGTTTTTCCGTCAATAAAGAATGTCTGGTTGAAAACCTACATGAGGACAGCCTTATTGCTCAACGTGTAACTTATGATGCATTCACTGTAGTCGAGGGATTTTATGACGATTTCAAAAAAGATGATTCATGCTGTGAGGAATGCATCAGAAATAAGGAAAGAAGCGCTTGAAGAGAAGAAAAAGATTGAAGTAGACTTAAGTAACAAAAGAAAAACAGCATCTGAAGAACTAAGAAAATTAGAAGTGAAAAGAACAGTTTTGCATAAAGCAAAGGAAGAGGCAGAGGTGTTAGAATATGAAATGCAAAAATTGAAAAAGTTTTGTGGTTGAATGATTTTTAATAATGTTAGGGAACTGCAACTATCCTTATTTCCAAGTAATTTTTATCAACATAATATTTGTTGGTTATTTTTCATTGAAGATTCTGTATCTTTATTACTATATATTTACTAAACAAATTCATTATCAAAATTATAACTCGTGGAAAGTATCGACTGTGAAGGTGTGGTGGGGATAATAGTTCTTGTGGTAGAGTAAACTCCCTGGCTTTAATCATCCTTTGAAGTTGCGCCGCCAAGGTTGATTACTTGTACCTCTAAAGTTCTACAAGTGAGGTGGAATGACCTACCAATTTTGCCAGGAGAGGTATTCTCACACACCTTCCAGGGTTCTTTTACATGCCACATGGAACCGACGACTTTACTTCCCCTCCGAAGGATGTTGAGCTATGATATTGCCAGGAGAGGTATTCTCACACACCTTCCAGGGTTCTTTTACATGCCACATGGAACCGACGACTTTACTTCCCCTCCGAAGGATGTTGAGCTATGATATTGCCAGGAGAGGTATTCTCACACACCTTCCAGGGTTCTTTTACATGCCACATGGAACCGACGACTTTACTTCCCCTCTGAAGGATGTTGAGCTATGATATTGCCAGGAGAGGTATTCTCACACACCTTCCAGGGTTCTTTTACATGCCACATGGAACCGACGACTTTACTTCCCCTCCGAAGGATGTTGAGCTATGATATTGCCAGGAGAGGTATTCTCACACACCTTCCAGGGTTCTTTTACATGCCACATGGAACCGACGACTTTACTTCCCCTCTGAAGGATGTTGAGCTATGATATTGCCAGGAGAGGTATTCTCACACACCTTCCAGGGTTCTTTTACATGCCACATGGAACCGACGACTTTACTTCCCCTCCGAAGGATGTTGAGCTATGATATTGCCAGGAGAGGTATTCTCACACACCTTCCAGGGTTCTTTTACATGCCACATGGAACCGACGGCTTTATTTCCCCTCTGAAGGATGTTAAGCTATGATATTGCCAGGAGAGGTATTCTCACACACCTTCCAGGGTTCTTTTACATGCCACATGGAACCGACGGCTTTATTTCCCCTCTGAAGGATGTTAAGCTATGATTTTTTCTCGCTCAAGAAAAAGCCTTCAACTTCTGTTGGGTTCGAACCCACAAACATCGGATCTTGAGGCAAGCACTTTACCTAAAGATCACCGAGGTCGACGGTGGCATAGGTCATTCAAAAAATGTAAATATGTGGGTGTGTGTGTTTGTGCGCACATGTATTAAAGATGGGTCGGATCCACCTTTTTTCAAATCTGAAACTTCATTTTGCCATTAAATCCCTAATTAAAATTTGAATTCTAAAAAATATTGTAAGCAAAAGTGTTTAACTTTCCCAATAACTAGGATTTTTTCCTTCACTTCTGATTTTGTTTACATTAAATGGTAAATTAATAATCTGGGGTTTGGTTAGGTTTTCCTATCATTATTTTGGGTTTAACCCCAAGAAACTATTTACCTATTTTAATACCTTTAAAAATAACTCAAACTTAGTACCTATTTAAAAAAAAATTATGATTTGAGTCTTGAATACATGAATATTCATTATAGGTTATAGGGTCTCATCCCTTAGTATATACTAGAATATATGCGTCAATACACTTCTTGATGTAAAAATGTTTAAATATGACAGACCTACCCTAACTTTCTATAACTTTTTGATTTTGAAATAGGGATTGTTTGTCTCTGAGTACCTTTCAAATTCAAAATTCAAAACTATAGTCAGGTAGACACCTTGAATCTATTATAGTATATTAATTTGAAATAAATACTTGCAGTACAAATATGGTTCTATAATACTCCAACTCATGTAAAATTAATTGTTTTAGTTCAAAATCTACTTGGATGTGAAAAATGCCTAATTTCACCTCATTTATTCAAGTATTGGAGTTTACATGTTGGCTACAGATGGGGAGATGTTAGGACATTTAATCAAAAAACAAATAAAAGTTAAGAGTATTTAAGGGTCATTTCAAGTCAAATCAACACACTTTAAAACAAAACAAAACGAAACTTCATATTTTTCTATTTTTTTCAAATTTGGCTATGCTTTTGGCGCTATAAAGATATGAGAAAATATAGAGTTTCAGCCCTCTAACCTTATCCGATCAGAAGTTACAGGTGATCAAAGTTTACAAAAATTGACAAAAATTCCTTGTTCCAAACATATTTTATTGGTTGTAAAATGAGTTATATGAATCCTAGAGACCTGAAGTTACTCTCATTTTAAAGCTACAAGAATAAAGTGTTTGGTGGTCTAGGGGTAAGGTGTCAGACTTCTGTGCTGGCGGCAGGAGTTCAATCCTCGGTCCCGGCACAGATTTATCTGATTACCAAAACCTTCCTTCACCTCTGACAAGACATCTTGTGAATGTGGGGAATGCCAGAACTCCACCGTGGTTCGGATTCCACGTTAAACTGTAGGTCCTTCATTTCATCTCACAATCACCCTATCATTTCACATTAGTGTAAGTGCGTATAACCCGAACGGGTAGTAATAATAATAAAAATAATAATAATATAGTAAAACCATTATGTGGCTATAATTGTGTTTTTATATAACTCATAATCCTATGGAGGTCCCAAAATAAAATTGGCAAACATCTTATGGTAGATTAAAAAAAAAATTGAAAATAATTTTATTTTTTTTGAAAAAGTCAAATTTGAAATATTACAAAAATCCAGGGAGATGATATTTTTAAGTAATATTATAATGGTGCATATCAAATTAGAGAGCATAAAAAGAGCTTTAAAAAAAAAAGTAGTTTCATGTAGCTAGGATTCATATAACTCATTTTACAGCCAATAAAATATGTTTGGAACAAGGAATTTGTCAATTTTTGTAAACTTTGATCACCTGTAACTTCTGTTCAATTAAGGTTAAAGGGCTGAAAATCTAAATTTTCTCATGTCTTTATATTGCCAATAACATAGCCAAATTTGATCAAAATTGGAGGGGGTAAATTTTGCAGCTGTGTCGAGTTGACACAGAATGACCCTTAAGTAGTTGGATATTTCTGCAGCTAAACATTTAAACAAGAGTGAGTGATTTTGTCTCTTTGTGTTAACAAACGGCATTGTCTAGATATTTTATTCTAACATGGGGTGGTTGTACAGGTTTTGTTTTATAACTTATTTACATAGGGACACAAATAGAACATGACCATCATACACAGTTTTCTGCCACTGGCAGGGTCTGGCTCGACATAACAACCCTCTCCATTTACTCCTGTTCTCCCTCCACCTTTCTTCCATCACACCGGCCCAATCAACTCCTCTCCTCTCTAAACTCCTCCACACTCTCTTCAGCCACTTGTCCGTGGGTCTTCCTCTTCGCCTCCAGCCCTCCACCTCCATTTCTAGCTCCCTCCTTCCAAGGAGGACACAAATAATACATACATCATTAGATACTAGAAAAAAGAATTTATAAACATGTTTATGTTTATTAGTTGTTAGAATTGCTTTCTAAAACAGAAACAGAAAATTTGCCATTCACTACGAAAAATTTAGTGTAAAAAGATTTGAGTAGGTGATTTTTTTCAAATGTTGTCTGGTAAACCCGGAATAGTCCGGTAATTTCCTAGTAAAAGTTTTGTAGCCAACCTGATTTACTATCGTGTTTTCAATTTCATAACTTGCTCCTCACAGAATGTGAAGCTATCACTGCCGCCATGAACCAAAGTGTCACCCTGCGATCTCATAACAAAGATGGTTCAGAAGCGACAGAGAAGAAGTCGCCGAACTCTCCGATGGCCCCGCCTCGGCAGCGGCACAACCCGTTCAATCGCGTACAGCAGTCGGCGAGCCTGGACGGATACCAGCACCACCATCACAGGTCTCACAGTATCCGCTCAGCGCCGGGGAGGCCTGATGGTCTGGCTCGTACCACCGATAACCTTCCGCGGACAAAGGTCACCTTCAGAGAGCTCCACACTGCGTATGGACGAAGGTTTCTCAGCGATTTTAATGCGTGGAAGTACGCCAAGAGAATGGAGCAAGAAAAGAAATCTGAAGCAAGCCAAGACTTGTTGATAACTCTTTAAGAACTCAAAATATTGTTATAAAATGCATTGTTAGAATATATACCATTTAATTCGTTTTATATTCCCAGAGTGCAGTGGCAAGGTCTGATATTTATATTACCATATACTTGCACTGTAAAGCACCCTTTCACCCAATATATTTATATCAGATATTCTTTAAATTGAAAAATGACACCCGGACACTGGAATTGAACCTGGGACTTATGGCTTAGTACTCCAATGCTGTAACCACTGGACTATCCAGGAATTGTCCCTTGCCTAGGGCCGTCCTTCACTCATATTTTTAGGCAGTCTGTGATGGACGTGCGGAAATTGTCGGCTACAGATGTGTGAGATAATGCAGCCACCATCGACTCGGTAGTTGTCTTTTTGCTCCCAATAGTACAATAGCACACATGTTTTACTTTTAGAGATGTGAAGAGTGAGTCCAGAGTACGAATTGACTGTCTCAAGTTACAAACAATAGTTTCTCTTATTTTCAACTGTTACCATTGGTAACACTGGATAATGGCGCACCTGGCCATTGCTAGAGTGTACCATGAGCTAGTTGTAGTACCTTCTTTAATAACGTTTTGCTCTTTGGATACGTTCTTTAGAACATTCTTCTTATTTATCCTAAACTTCGGTGCCATTTTAAAAGTTGTGCCCAGATAATTTGGGACATAGATATAAGTAGTTTATGGCCCATGGTTTATGAGTTTTTTTTAACCCATTCCCTGGTGTGTATTTAGCACAACAATCTACATTGGCTCAGCAACTATTTTTATACTTGTGTACTCTTATCTGACACATATTTTGCTACTTACTTATTATCTTATTTATTTCTTTATTCATGGTCATAGGATAGCATTGAACTATCTATTAGCTTCAATATGAAGTATTCAGACTGACTAAAAGTATAGTGGTTCATAGGGGAGGAGGGGTGTGGGGGTGTGGTGCGAATTCCACTTTTTCAATTCAAAGTGAACTGTAATAGAATATATGAAATATTATAGAAGCCGAATCGAAGTTTGAATATTTTCTTTTAGTTTTATGCTTGAAAAAATATTTTGTGACTATTTATTTAACTGAATGCACTAAGATTACTTGGAAATATTATTTTATTGCACCATTGTTTGTAATAGTTTGTGTTAATCTGACAAATCAAGCTATCATTAAATAATAAATTAAATTATTTCAGTTTTTTTTAATATGAACATTAATGTTTAATGTACACAACAACTCAGAATGAGAGTAATTGAACAGACATTGAGTATTTTAGCTGTCAATATATTTTTATTGCTAAAGCTTCAAAACAGGAATTTGTTTCGAAGCGAAGTTGAATCTGATGTTTGTTTTGAAGCCAAGTTGAAGTTTTGAAGCTTTGCACGCCCCTGGTGGCTGTTTTGTTGATAGATGGCAGTACAATAACTTAGTTCAATGAAACCTCGATTGGCACCCACACCAGGAAACGTTAGGGCAAACAAAGATGTTGTTCAACGCCCTCGTAGCGGAGTATGACTATAAACTAGTAAAGTTAAAACAAGAGGAAATATATATTTGTGTTTTAAAAATATAATTTAACTTAAACCTGCCCGATAGTCAAATTTAATCCACAGGCTCATAATTGGCTCATTTTTGTCAAGTTATGCAAAAACCAGAAAAGTTATTTGATTGTGAATGAATTAAGAAGTGGTAATTTAAAAATGTTTGGTTAGCTATCAAACAAATTTTCCTAGTAAAATTTACCATCTTTGATACTTCAATATAATACACTACAGGATACATAAGAAAGAAATTAAACCTAAACATCAGTTGGAGCTTTCATGGATGAGATTAATTTTCTATGAAACTTGGTGGGTTGCAACAAAAGGCATCGTGGTCCACCAATTTTAAACCCCTGTTCAAGGGGCTGTCTCTAAACTTAAACTGATGCATGAAAGTTTGCAGGATGAAGATTGTCATATTTTTTAACTTATATGCTTAACACAAGGTTTCTTTTAACAATACAAATATATCAATTTCATAATTGCAATGTTAATATTGTTCATTTCTTATTTAAGAACTTGGGAGAGTTATGGAGGGAGGTTAAAGGGGTATATGGGACACAGATGTCTCATTCAAACTTAAAAAAGAATTTTTGTACATCAAAGCCTTTTGATATATTTACAAAGATTTAGGTATATTATTTTTAGGATTGGATGGGAAATTATTATTGAGAGGTAAAGTTTAATCCGAACTTACCTGAAACAAAACTATTTGTATGTTAAAATGCATATTCACCTTAGAAAGAGTTAATTTCAAAATAATTTTAACAAACACAATAGAGTAATTTTGAGTAAAATATGGTTTTATATTTGTATTTTTGTGCAATATTAATATAAAATAGTGAAATGTACCTCTGTAGACACTTTGTTATTAATTTAGTGATATATTTAGTTGTAGTTGACACTTCTCTAGTTGCAAAAAAGTTAACTTCAAAAAACAAGTGGCTCATTTGGTATGTATAAATTTTGTTTTGTTATGAGCTGTTGCAATTTATTACTATAGTAATAATAATAATTAACTACACTCCAAAGAAAACATTGTAAAGCTAGTTACACAAATGAAAAACTATGACTTGAGTATTTTCTTGAATGTTCGACTTATTGATTTTAAAGTGTGCCAAGCATTTATATCAGACAAAATAATTGTAACCCCTATTTACAAAATCATTATGTCTTGAGTTTACAAATTTGAGATGTTGTAATTAATGTAAAGTCAACTTTTTTGGCTAGCCAATCAGGAATAAGTATTTTCTTGAAGCCAATAATAGTTTTATAAAGCTGGAAGATAAAATGTATGTGAAACTGGAACACAAGTATGGAAATTATATGATTTATGGGGTGATCTTGCTGTCTAGGAGTAAAGTGTCAGACTTCTATATGACGAAGATGACTTTTTATGCTTTCAACCAGTAATAATCCAATCATTCCACCAAGTTGAGACTTGTATAGTCCAGTTTAATCAATTTTTAACTATTACTTGTGGGTAACCTTTGACTATTTTTGATCCGTATTCTCTATAAGTTTTTGCAAATAGTTGTATCTATTATGATGTGAAGTAACATAGAAGAAAAATGTCTATTTGATTTGGCCCTATTATATAAATGATAATTAAAATTCAATTCAGATATGTCAATATTATATAATAGAGTTAAATCCTCCTTTGCACTATGTTTACTGAAACAAGATTGAATATTTATTTTAAAGCTTTATAAAAACAAAACTGTTGAATTACATCTAAAGTGCTTGAATGAACTATAAATTAATATAAATAAAGCGCTAGCCCAAATCTTAAAAGGAACTTTACTTCTCTAAAAATTGTATATTTACTTAAATAAGTATAATTTATCTTTATAGACTTTCAAAGCAAGTTTCCTTGTCTCGATATCTTTTCATATTCTTGTCTCGAGTTGAAAAGTTATCGCATATCCTTAATATAAAGAGTACTTTAGCTGTCAAAATTTTTAATGGCAAAGCTTCATAATGATCAAAGTCAAATAATTTTTTGTAGCTAAACTTTGTACACCATTACTATAAAATTTTATTTATAATAATACTATCTCGTTAAAGGTGTATATTGCATGACTAGATGTATGATTTTTATGAAAGTTTTAACTGTTTCATACTAGCACACAACTTACAAAACAATTTTATTCTAGAATATAAATGACACCTAGTCCTCTGAATTTCGATTAGTCGCGGTGAACGGTGAAGTGTCAATTTCACTAATTAAAAAAACTTGCCGTACAAGGAATTGTATCCAGCACCCATAGTTCAGAGGTGCTTACTAGTACATGAAATCCCAATTTTCCTACAAATAAACATCCAACATCAAGAAAAAGTTGCTAGATCTACTTTCACATATTCATATGTCGAGTCATAAGATATGCAGCTTTATGTTTGATAGCTAAAATAACAGTAATAATACATTAAAATGTTATCAGTGTTGACTTTAGTACTGGGGTGCTTCCGTGTCTGTAATACGTACCGATTTTTTTTTTTTTGAAAGGCCTTAATGCTGTAATACGTTGACATCAACAGGTTTCCTCTTTCTATTCAGAAATTTTAAGACTTTTTCCACCTTCATTAAACTTTTAATGCACATTATGGCATTATCTTTTGCAGATTGCGGGGCAAAAGATAAGCTAGCAAGAATTTTTTCCTTGTTCTTCATCACTTCATGCGTGGAAAAATTCTTAAGCTTTGGGGCCATTACTATGGTAAACACAAATACTGCGCTACGACTAATGTGAACAGCGAGAACGCTAGAAGCAGAATGTAGGCAAGTTCTGTGGGTACGGGGATAAAGCAAGAGGAGTCAAGGAAATACTTGCTTGATTTGAAACTTATATACAGCTGTTTTTTTCAAACAACAGTAAACTGCGAATATAGAGGCACTCCTGTATTTTCTAAAAGGTGCTCCAAATGTTTATTCATAATAAAACAAAAAGTTAAAATTGTTGTTAACCATCTTATAGCATCTTCCACTACTTGTAATGCATAGTGCCAACAATTATAATTACTCTTAGTATTACATCCTAGCTTTAATTTGTATATAATAAATAAGTTAATATCTATTAATGATACTTTTATTTGAACCTACCTGTATGTTAAAACCTTATCCCTATTTAGTTTATATGGCTTTTCAAATCCTTAACAGATATTTGAGAATTAAATTGTATTCTTATTCACGACTAGCATAAGTACCAGGCATTGTCCGAGGTAACTACGCGATTCATTGTGTGGTTACTCCAAGAAACATTTTTCTTTGCTTCAAACAGCTGGGGGG
>CABEEJ010002066.1:23129-64096 GCA_901482245.1 Timema douglasi
TTTTATTTCTTCAAACCCGGCTTTTATTAAATTTTAAAAAATCTAGCCAAAAATTTAAAATTACAACTTTGAGGTGCATATATTTGTGACCATGGTGTACCAATTTTAAAATTTCAGATCTCTTGAGTTCAGTAGATATCGCACAAAGTTCATGATAGACTCTTAATTTTATTAATACAAATTTAAATTTTAAATTAAGTCTTGACACATTAGCTTCATCGGTAACATGTCTACCTGATCCAAGAGTGCCAGTATGGCCAACCAATTTTTCATTTGTGAAATATGGGTTCCCTTTCACAGTGAGTAATTCATGGCTGAGGTCTGGGTGTTGTGTATGTTCTAGTTAGCTTTATTAATAAGTTGTGTACTGACATAATCATTCTATTCCAAAAGTGTACTTCAAATAAAAAAACTCTATGGCTTGAGCTTGTGGTTAGACTATACCAACCAAACGGCCGCTAACATTTGTGGATAGAGATTGCCATGTTGTCGGCACCACGGACCCTTTGGCCGTTTATCTCGGTTTTCTAGACCAGAGCTGCTATGTATTTATTCAATCAGCTCCTCATTTGTGCTTGCTAAGCTTGGTTTGACCCTGTTCCAGGTCCACTGCTTAAAATAAAAAACCTGGTGGTGCTGGGGATTGAACTTTTGACCTTTGGATCTGTAGCTAGGAATTCTCACCACTAGACCACAGAGATGGCACTTCAAACATATAAAATAAAATTGACAAAGATTTTTTTCTGAGAGCCCTTATGTTCACTAGTTGTTGAACCCAATATAATTTAGGATAAACCCAACTGCCAGGATTCATTGTGAAGACCTATCCGCAGATAGGATAACATTAGAATGGATCGGAAAGAAATATGATGTAATGAGGTGGAATATATAGAACTAGCTCAAGATTGGGATAGGGTGTATTGAGGTGGAATATATAGAACTAGCTCAAGATTGGGATAGGCTGTAATGAGGTGGAATACATAGAACTAGCTCAAGATTGGGATAGGGTGTAATGAGGTGGAATATATAGAACTAGCTCAAGATTGGGTTAAGTGATATCATTTGTAAGTGTGGCAATGAACTTTCGAGTTTCTAATGACATAGAGTAAGTAAGATTTAGAGTAAAAAGTCAAAGCACATTTATACTGACATTTCTAAATGTATCCATTCAATGCAAGTTAATTGATCACTAAACTGTGTTAAACTTATGTTAAGTAGATATTTCAAATATCTTCATAATAAGTTTTATTTATTTGAAATGTTTCAAAGAGAAGAAGCTTATTGTGTATGTTGAAGTCGAAGCAAAGGAGATTTGATCTTTGACCTCAACATTTCTATGCACTTCATATACCCATAACATTTTCTAAGATTTGAGGAATAATTTTTTTTTAGTTTTTTTTAAAATTTGAAACATATTAATATCTAAGTGATTTTGAAGTTATGCATATTTTTTTTACTGCATTTGAGACGTAAGTTGGATTTACAAATGGTCAGCTAGACCTAAACTTGAGAATTTTTTTTTATCACTGTGTCTTACTACCTGTTTAGGTTATACACACACACACACACACACACATATATATATATATATATACACACTCTAATGGGATAGGAATAAGGAAAGAAGAATTTTATTGGTAATCTATCCGAACTTGGAGGGAAACCATTTAGGAAAAACCACCCTCATTAGACCCGACCGGGATTCAAACCCTGATTTCATTAAGTCTCTACTTAAGAAATGAAATCATCAGTATTGATAAAATCGATTTTAACACTGAATGATGAATTTTCTATGTTGTATCTATTTAGTTCAGAGATTCTTAACCTATCTAGGCACCCTTGTGAAATGGATCATTATCTCTTGACACCCTTGATAGAATGTTCTTATGTTTTTTGCTTTTCACTTATTTACAATAAAACTCTTTTTTACTTACTCCCTGATTTGAGTGTATGACTTAAGGGCAGAAGGCAGGAGGGAGCACGAGTAATTTTACAGTTTTTATAGCATTACTTTATGTTGGCCGAAATAAATAAAATATTCCTCCAGTAACAACAAGGAGTTTAGTTTTCTGCACATGCTAATATCAAAAGGTCTTGAATTGTCAAGGGTATTCTGGAATTTTGTCAAAACTTTTTCTCTTTATTTATAAAATTTTGACAAAATTCTAAGACACCCTCGACATATATTCAAGATCTGTTGATATTAGCATGTGCAAATAAACTAAACTCTATGTTGCTACTGGAGAAATATTTTATTTATTTTGGCCAAAAAAATTTCAATTCTATAAAAACTGTAAAAACACTTGCGCTCCCTTCTGCCTTAAATAACAAAAACTGGATAAAATACAGTTATAGAGTAATATTCTTTTTTTATAGAAATCAATAAACTAGCACACTAGTCGACCAGAATGTATGATCATGAAAATTAATAATAATCACTAAAAATGTAGGTTGCTCTTCTCATTGTGTTAGGGTATCCCTCCGTCAGTCCATGTCACAAAAAAACAAAATAAAAACAAGCAACGATGGCTCACTTTTTTTGTCAAATTTAACCTAAGTGTGGAGGTGTCACATGACACATGCGATTAAGAGAAACCCTAAAAGGCCAAACTTTCTTGCATGTTTTCTTGATATTTTCTTCCCTTAAAAATCTCATGGCACCCTCGTTGAGAGTCACTGATCTAGTTTTTAAATACTCATTTAACCGTTTTAGTGCCACAAGCCAATCTGATTGGCCCCTCTGACCGTTAAAAGTATGCCTATAGGGTCGGCTTTTCATATTTGACTACTCTGGCACTACCCGACATAAAGGGTGGGTGTGTCTGCCACTATGTTTGTTATTAATATAAGACATCATATGCAGGTAAAAATTATAGAACAATCTGAATAAATCACTTCATTAAAACAGTTGACAGAATTATTTTCTTGTAAAATGTTACAAAAATTATGAAATAGCTGCGGCATTATTAGTAAACAACACCTAAAACAGGTCTAGTACTCTTCGCGCTCAGTATAGGCGTGACCATACGTGTTAAATTTGCTGTGGAAAACTGCATTTTTTGCTCCATTCCACACAAACTTGCTAAATATCTTTTACAAATTACATTTGCTATATTAAAAAGTAGAGATCTATATCCACTTATTAATCTTGGCAACAAAATGTTAGGAAAGATAGTATGTGTAAGAGGATATCTTTCCTACACCTGCTTCGGTTGTCTAAGCGTCAATCATGCAAAGAGACTGGACTGGACAGGTGAGATGACAAAAAGATAAGAGTTTGAAGGTTTTTTTTTCCTAAATGGTTTTCCGCTCTCCTTCCACACAAATGCAGGTATACTTTCCCTAAAATTCAACCTTCCTCATCCTTAATCGCATGTTTGTGTATTTTCATACAACACAAAAGGGAAGTGAGATGCAAAACATAATATTTTGATGAAATAAGACTACTTAATCCCCATTGGCAGCAGTGTAAAGTGTGTTCTTCTTTTCATTGTAAAGGCCATATTGTGTTCGTCCCCCTTTTATATGTTTCTATCCACCTTTCCTGTACCTTCTTCCAAATATAATACAATTGCCTCATATAGCGAAAAGAGGTTTTCCTTATAGTCATTTATTTAATATTGGTAACTATAATACTAAATATAATCTGTAGGTGTATTGCTCTTCTCAAACTGTTTATTATAATATAAGTTTTATATTATATAATATAATATAATATATAGGATACAAGTCATTGTTGAACAATTGGAATTTTAGGATTTTTGCTAATTTATTTGCGTAGGCCTAAGTTCTTCAATTTTAATTACATGTGTTTCTAAACAGACATAAAAGAAATGAGTGAAACTGCAAGGGTAATAATATATCTTTCTACTCCTTTCCTAAAGATCCAGACATTTTCCGTACATGGGAGCTCAAATGTAAAAAGAAAGACACAATTAATAAAAATTTTGCTCAAATATAACTATTATAATTTAACATTTTTATATTAAACTTAAACAAACATTTTTTGAATAGTTGCGTATGATTTAATAATAAAGGTTGATAGAATTTATTTCAATTTTCGTTGATGTTATATATTTGTGGTGCCAAAGTTAACTAAAATGTCAAGATACTTCAAAACACATCGAATGTTGCCAGTGTTAATACAATAGTTCAAACGTATTATATTTTTACTAGGCTAAGTGTAATTTATTTAGTATTAATTTATTGATGTGGATTTTAAATATGCATTAATATGTGTAATGTTCCCAAACGTGATATTATGATTTCTAAAAATATTTATTTAGAAAGGACTTAAATTTGTCTTCCATAAAGCTTTGTGAATGTTAAGCCATGTTCTCGCGTGTCATTTTCTGTGATTCACTGAAAATTAATACAAAATGAACGTCAGAACACTAATTTTATTAGAATGAATCATTATTTCACACATTTCATTAAAAGTTAAAAGGAGGTCTACTTTTCTTAATTGTTAACTATCACTTATTGAAAAATTCAAACAAAATGAACCATGTGACGAAGTAGGCTCTACAAGAATTAATTCATTTTTATTTAATTAATGCGAGGATTTATTTATATATTTATAGCATTATACTGTTGTGTGATTTCTCAAAAATGGTATTTAAGTGGAAAGACGAACAAACCAATCCATTTTTGGACTATTACAGAGTTTGAATGTTTGTTTTAATATAAGCAGTGATGGGTGAGTTATATAAAATAAAACAGCACGTGATGCCATTTTTATAAATTAAACAGTAGTTGATTATTCTCAACATGATAAATATGATAAATTACATGTGTGAACAAATTTCTTTAACTCATATTTTCATCAAAAATGAATCATTTGAAATGATTCACTGAAAATAACATGCGAGAACACGGCTTTAAGCGCTGGCTAGTGTACTGGGTGACGTCACACGCTTAGCCAATCAGATGTATTTGTCCAACTGGCGCTACTTTCTATTCTCTTTACATTGGTTATACCTATTTTCTTTGATATTTCCGAGTTGCCACATTTGTGTGCATGGAATGATAAGTTGGCTCAAAGATTGTGCCATCTATTTGCCGTGAGGAAATCATGTGTTGAGTCGACTATCGCACTGCATTACACAGAGCTGAATTTTTTTTTCTTCAATATGATTAAAAAGAATGTTAAGTCGAGTCAATGGTTGATGCGAGTGTTGACTTTGTCTGCTTTGTCCTTGCCCTTCTATCCTCCTTTCAATGTTTTAATTTAATCTTCAATAATAAAAGTGATAATTTGTCTGAAGAAAGCAAGATAATTTGGTTAAATTGTTAGTTATAAGTTAAAAATATATAAGACTCAAGGTGGCTACAAGACATATTTTACAAAATTCCCTGACTTTTCCAGGTTTTCCAGGCAACATTTTTCAATTTTCCTTGACTACTTTTTTCCAGTTTTAATGGTGGATGATGACTTGTTATTATTGATCGTATATTAAAAAAAGTTTGTATCTATTAAATATAAACAATTTTATCAGTTATTTTAAAGATTAAAATGTTATTTTATTTAGGTATATTATTAACTTAAGTTTTAGTGTTAAGTTGTGAAATTAATGGGATATTCTAGACATATTTTTTAATTCCTTGACTTTTCCTTATTTTAAGTTAAATTCCCTGACATTTCCCTGTTTTCCCTGTCATCCAAAAATTCCTTGAATTTTCCAGGTTTTCCCTGTCTGTAGCCACCATGAAGACTATCATCTTAAAGTTTCGACTTTCTAGTCAAGAATGGTATATATTTTTAGAAGGAAAAAAAACCCACCCTCAGTACACCTGACCAACATTTAATATACAATCTCAGTGTTATCGGCAGTATTGTCTATTGTGAAAGTAGTGATTTAGTCCACGAAGCCACCGCAGCGGGTTATAGGGCGAGATGGAAGTATAAATAAAAACCACATTTCTCTGTACACATAAAACTGTATTATTTAATAATATTAATAATAATATATTCCAATGATTTTTTTTCACTACCCAAGTAATAAATACTACAATCAGCATTTCATATAATTTCATTTGATGTTTCACAAAGAACATAATTGATGTCGGCGCTCTGTTTGTTTCAACATAGCAGGGGTTGTCAACATTGCACTCCTTTCACATTCACTACAAAATAATTTAGGTACCTTTTATTTATTTTTCAAAAAAATATCATATTAAGTCTAGCATTTCGAATTACAACTTAAAAAAACCAAAATCACGAGTTTCATCTTCAAAATGACATACAATTTACTATGATGTGAAAGGACGCACGCAATCTAATTGGTCCAAGGTTGTTTACCTATGAAGCCTTTGACAGGGGCATTTGTTGGTGACAAAATGTGTACGTCTGTATGAAACTACCACAGTAAATACATGTATAAAAATTGACATTTTACTCCTTATTTTAGAATGTTTTATAATTTATGTCAGAAAAAAAACAAAAACTAAACAGCCTTGGCAAGTACTGGTTCACATTTCCCCTCAAACCCCCCAAAAAGATATATGGATTGAAACATGCCATACAAAAAATGGAGGGGGAAATTAGCTACCTTCAATGATGTGATATAACATTTTATTTTCAAGAACTTTGGTCCAATTCCTGTTAAATCCCTGCAATGGTTCATCTTCACGACGACTCTATAAATGGACAACACAACCGGGCTGACAACAAAACCATGAAATTTATTTTAAGCCTGAGGCCAAAAGAAAAAAACAAACAAAAAATAAAAATAAAATAACTATGTACAATTAATGATTTTTTAACATGTCAACTGTAAAAGAATTGGTTTTTCTATCTACTTGTAACAAAACGGAATGAAGAGTTACCTTTGGTAACCGTCACTCCTAATAAAATGTTTATTCAACAAGTCCACTGTCATTTAATTACGTTTCCGAGACTTTGTACACTTCATTTTGTACAAGTGCAGAACGACCCACAGTGTAATACTTGCAAATGATGCAGATATATACAAAATAAATAATTCCCATACACTGCTTGGTCGACACTACACACTTCACAGAGCCAGTCCAGAATATACAATAATTGTACTTCAGAAAGAAGAGAAAAAACAGACAAGGACACAAGAAGATAAAATAAAGTTCTCAACGTAACAATCGCATATTAACAACTTACATGTGTTGGTTTGCAGTCTTTTATACATTATAAAATAAAGATTGTTAAAAATATGTAGTGACAGATAATAAACAAATCATTTATTAAAATTCAGGACAATCCAATTTAATCCACTTTTGTTAAAACAATTCACTATACATTAAATCTGAGAATATAAGTAGATTATATACAAAATTTACACACACACATTTAATACCCAGTCATTCATTCGTGCAAAACAACAAACACACTTTTTATTAGAAATAACTAATTATACTGCACTCGACCAAAGGGCAATAGTTTGTACTATGTCATAACTCATAATATTATACGATATATTATATCATTTGTAATTATATATATATATATATAAACCTATATTTAGTATATCTTTATATAATGGTATTTTTAAATACAATTTTCTTTTTCCTTAAATGTGCAAAATAAAAACAACATAATTTTTCTAATAGATTGGACTTTGCCTCTGCCCCCTCCAAGCTTGACCTTGGTGGTGTGAAGTGACCTGTCTGTCTGTCTTAGTGTCTCTTCTTTGATCCAAGACTCTAGTATCACAGAACAGTTCTCAACAGCGCTCAAGCCAACTCTTAAGATCCTACAGCAATCCTTCACTTTAAAAATATTTAAAAATAGATATATAAAAAACTTTAGGTAGTTGATGTTTGAATGTTTTAAAAAAAGTTAAAAAAAATACTGGCATCAATGTAACACTCGTTTGTTGAAAACTATTTGCATCATCATTAAATTACGGGTATTAATATTGGCCCCTTTCTTTGACCAAATAAATTAACAAACAAGTGTTCATCTAAATTAAAAATAATACATTAATTGTTGTAAAACTGTGAATAAAAAATTAATAAATTGTTTGATATACATATAAAAAACATTTTGATCGACAACGCGATTATACCAGATGGCTAGAAAACCTCTACATATCTTGCTTTGGTAGAAATCACAGAGCTGAAGACGGTCTCGACCAACTGCCTCTCACAACCCTCGGGACAATAATTTGTTCACAACCGTTAAAAAACACTTCTTAGCATTTCTTTGGCAATAAAAAACTTTGAAGAAGAAAGAAAACTAATTGGCCACATCATACGATTTAACTCTCTCTCACTATGATTGTCATTTCATCTCATCTCCTTCTCACAGCTTGACCAACTGCTTTATACATCAAACTATAACCTTAAAACAAATTATTGTGTGTGGCTATTTGAGAACATACCACTAAGCTAGCAAGTTGTTTGCTCGGCCACAACATCTCACCGGGTTATCTGGTAACTTTTAGCAACAAATCATGCTGCCTTCTGCAGTAGACGGATAACAAAATTAATTTAAGAAAATCTAACAAATGCTACAATAAATTTTAAAATTGTGATTTAAAATATAATTGTTTCAATTGCCTAAGACCTTGTGCATTAAACTACCAGTACGTAGGTCAGACGAGTGCCGAGGTCATGTGGTAAAGCTGCATGAGCGCCTGGATGTGTACAGGAAGGCAGGAGAGCCGGTCTCGAGTGTTGGAGTCAAGTGCCAACCAGGAAAGAGCATTGTATCCTTCCAACACGTACCTGGGAACAGTAAGAAAACAGTCAATAGTCCGATACTTGACAAACGAGGGAACATCCACTAGCTCAATACTTGAATAATGAGGGAATCGTCACTAGAACAATACTTGACAATGAGGGAACATCCACTAGCTCAATACTTGAATAATGAGGGAATCGTCACTAGAACAATACTTGACAAACGAGGGAACATCCACTAGCTCAATACTTGAATAATGAGGTAACCGTCACTAGAACAATACTTGACAATGAGGGAACAGCCACTAGCTCAATACTTGAATAGTGAGGGAATCGTCACTAGAACAATACTTGACAATGAGGGAACATCCACTAGCCCAAAACTTGAATGAGGGAACCGTCACTAGAACAATACTTGACAATGAGGGAACATCCACTAGCTCAATACTTGAATAATGAGGGAACCGTCACTAGAACAATACTTGACAATGAGGGAACATCCACTAGCTCAATACTTGAATAATGAGGGAACCATCACTAGAACAATACTTGACAATGAGGGAACATCCACTAGCTCAATACTTGAATAATGAGGGAATCGTCACTAGAACAATACTTGACAATGAGGGAACATCCACTAGCCCAAAACTTGAATAATGAGGGAACCATCACTAGAACAATACTTGACAATGAGGGTACATCCACTAGCTCAATACTTGAATAATGAGGGAACCGTCACTAGAACAATACTTGACAATGAGGGAACAGCCACTAGCCCAAAACTTGAATAATGAGGGAACCGCCACTAGAACAATACTTGACAATGAGGGAACATTCACTAGCCCAAAACTTGAATAATGAGGGAACTGCCACTAGAACAATACTTGACAATGAGGGAACAGCCACTAGCCCAAAACTTGACAATACATATAAAATTTCAAATTAATAACATAATAAAACTCTAAAACTACTTTGGATGTGTAAACTTTATTAGTATTGTCATCCAGTTTGAATTATTCTTGAGTGAATTGTAGCTCTGATGCTCACAGCTGTTTGTGATTCATTAAGTAGTACTGTGTAAAAATAGAAATAGTGATTTTTAATGTTAACATAAGAAAAGCCTAGATATTCATAAAAATACTCATATATCTTGTTTTAAGTTTTACACCCTTAGGCCTAAAATCGACAAAAACCAATACCTTCCATATAAACAGCAGCCCTGGTCCCTACCCCGAGTGTTACCGCCTTGAAAATTATCTTGCATTCTGTTGTATTTGCCAAATTACAATGAAAGTGTGTTTTTTTAAGGGGGAAAAAAAAACTTGAATATATTATTTGTTTGAAAGCAGTAAAGTTTGGATAAAAATTGTGCTATTGCAAATATGAATTTTGCATATCTATAATTATGAGACAGAATGTTGATATTTTGTTACTATTGATATTTTCTTTTATCAAATTATATTCATAATTGAGATTCAGATTCGTAAAATAGTAGATTTTACTCAACCCTTGTTTATGGTTAATGCATGAATTTATAACATGTCACTCGCCTCGGTGGTGTAGTTGGCTAACGCGCTTGTCGTGTAGAGCTCGACTGCCGAGGACGAGGAGATCGAGGTCCGAATCTCGGTCGGGTGAACTGGGGATGGTTTTTCCTAAATGGTTTTCCACTCTCCCTCCAAACAAATGTGAGTTCACTTCCTCTAATTAAACCTTACCAAGTCCTAATCCATTAGAGTAATTAGTACTTAAAGCGTATAACCCGAACGGGTAGTAAGACGCGGTGCTAATATTATTATTATAACATATGTTCAACCTGATATATTTGTAGAACAAATATGGCTTAACATTACTCAACTCCAATAAAACTGAAAATGTTTTCATCCAACCTGAAGTGTAGAATGTCTACTCGCCACTAATACAACTTGATCAACTCACCTGAGGACGTCGGTGGTGTACTGCGAGTCGAGTGGGTGAACCGTGACAGTGGACTGTTGCTGCAAGAGGTCATCAGAGTTCTGTTGAATGGCCGGGCTGTGCAGATGGAGGGAGTTCTTCAAGAAGGCAGGGCACACGTTCTCCAAGTGGGGGCAGGAAGCCCAGAACCAACGAGGCATACGCCCCGTGGGCGCTGTCGACACATAGTATCCCAGCGCCAGTGGTTGCTGGTGCAAGGTTCCCACCTCTTCCTGAGAGTCGACTCCTAGACTTCCACCACTCTGAGTGCACAACATTTCAGACAATCATGTTATTGTATTCATTTGAAAATGGGTTTAACCTACCCCCTAAAAAAGATTTTATAAAATAATAGTATAATCACCCCCTATTTATTACTTACTCTATGTCAATAAGAACTAGATTATTCATTGCCACACTTACAAAAGTATGCCACCTATCCCTATCTTGAGCTAGTTCTATCCAGTCCTCCTCATTACACCCTCTCTCTATCTTGAGCTAGTTCTATCCAGTCCTCCTCATTACACTCTATTTCTATCAAGTTCACTCCTGTGTTTGTCCTTAATGTTATACCTTTTACATGTTCCTATCTAAGTGTCCTATCATTCTTTACCATTTTCCTTTTTCTCACCCTTTGTTTTTTGGTTTTCTCTTTTAGGAAGTTGCGTTGCGCGTTTCACACTCCTCCCTGATAAGTTCCGATAGAATGAAACCTGGGTCGGGGGATTGGGCGGTGACGATCAATTTTCTTTAAAAGACATCCATTATATCCATTATATCTTTGTCCATTGGCAGCAGTGTAAAGTGTGAACTGTGTTCTTCTTTTCATTGTTAAGGCCATATTGTGTTCGTCCCCTTTTATATGTTTCTATCCACCTTTCCTATACATTCTTCCAAATATAATAAAGTTCATTCTAGTGTTATCGTCTCATCTTAATCTCAGATTCCCCCTAAATAATAAATACTGTACATTGGAGAAATGTAAGTGGTTATACCTATCGCCAGGCACAGAGACTAAACGGGTTAGGGATTACGAATGTTTGATTTGGAGAGAATCTGCAAACACTTGCATAAAAGGAGAGTGGAAAAAGACTTTAGCTTATAAACACCCTCAGTACAATCTCGTCTATGGCAGTTCAGTCTTTTGCAAGAGTAATACCTTAGACCATTTGACCACTGAAGCTGGTATAATATAATTAAATTAGATGTGGTGATAATTTATCATTTTAGAATGGAATATTCTAGTCATGTTAGCAATATAGCATTTTGTAAATAATATTTAATGCTTTTAGTGCCTTGGCTATTATGGATTTGTGAGCAAGGAGTGTAAAAGTTATTTTTTATATCGTTTATATTACTTTATCTACGATACTACTCTATAAGAGAAGGGAATGTTCCAGTGAAATAATACAATAATACCGTATCTATCAGGTAGGGTCAGAATTAGCGCAAATCTGGAAAGCCAATTAGATCAGCTCGCGACACTTCTAACAGTAGAAGGTGGAGCCGACCAGATCAGCTTTTGATAGTGAAAGGGTTAATAGTTAATACCTTTATTCATATAGTGTGTCTCTCTCACTATCAAACCTGGCATTCCTTAGATAATTTTTAACACAAATGAAGATATTGCAAAAAATTTGAACAGGACTACATTCATTCTATGAGAAATGAAAGGAATGTGTCTGCTTTGGTGCACCTAATTGTTGCGATATGGCATAGCGGTCCACCATCCAACTAGCTTGTCTCGCCAACTTGTTTCCTACCTGACCTGCCTTTCTACTGATCTGTTGTTCTGTGATTTGGCGGAGGGTGTCTACACAATATGGTTGTTGTTTGTGAGTGTAAGTGTGAGTTTACACAGGATTGTTGGAAAATGTATACTCTAGAAGAGCGAGTTTTTAATGTTCGCACTTAATGGAAAATAGAATCGATAAAGTCATGTCAACGAAAATTGGAAACCAAGGAGACTTGAATGGACGACCATGCTGGAGGTTTTCCTCAAATGTCAAGAGGAAATGATCCAGAATGTGAAGGACCGACCAGTGGCGTCTCCTGACAAGTCACTGCACCACTTTTCACAGGAATCAGGGTTGGGAACGTGCTGCGAAAAAAGCGAAACTTCATGTGTATTGTAGCTCCATGGTCCAAGAATTAAAAGATCCTGACCAAGGGGAAAAAATGGTATAATGTCGATGGTTTCAAACATTTCTTTATGAAAATATGAGAATTCTAGACTACACTTGATTCTCAGATGAGGAGTGGTTTCACCAGTCAGGATATGTTATTGCTCAAAATTCGCATAATTAGGAAGTGAAAATTCCAAAGCGATATATGAAGAACACCTTCATTCAGTTAATTCAGAGAAGAGTAATGTTTGGTGTGGGATGTCGCGGCGGCGCATAGTTGGTCCCATCTTCTTTGATACAACCATCACAACAGCCGCATGTATGGAAATCTCCAACATCTTTGCAAATCAAACGAATGACGAGGATCTCTTCACTGGATATTTCGAGCTAGATGGAGCAAAATCCCACACATCACAAGCCAGCATCGCTGAAATTCGGTCCTTTTTCGGCGACCGTATCATTTCGAAGGGACTTAGACCCCCGCACTCACCCGATTTGTCACCACCTGACTATGGGGATATCTGTAAGAGAAAGTTTACCAAAACAAACCAAGAACAATAGACGCCTTGAAAGCAAAGGAAATTCAGGCAGTGAAAGTAGACATACTGGCAAGGACTTTCCAAAATATGGTGTGTCGGGTTCAATCCCGTCTGGACCCAAATGAGGGCCACTTCCAACACATGTTATGATGTCATCACATTTCTCACAGAATGAGGTAAGTCTGCTTCAAATTTTGTTGCAAAATCTTTATTAGTACTAATTTTTTTTTAGTTAATGCTGGGTTCGGTAGCGAGTGGTAAATCCCATATAATAATATAATAAATATGTATCTTAAATATTCAAACTCTTGTTTGGCTTCAGGGATACTTTACATGTTTTGATTTGACTTGGGTTTTAATTGAAAAATGGTACTTTGCATTCCGCTAGTGCCAATAATTGCTGACAGCAGGAGACACATTGAGGGTGGTATGTTAAGAAATTAAGAGAGCATGATTGAGACCCCGGTTGGTATCGAATAACTCACTCGAGAAGTGCCGTTGCAGGGGAACGGGCTGTGCTGGTCAGATGTACCCCCCATGCCACATGACGGACTTCCAGGCTGAGAGGGGGAGTCCCTACGAGGGCTGCCTGTAGGACTCTGAACTCCTCCCAGACCGGTCTCCGGCCACGCAAAGATTTCATTCAAGTCCATCGGCATCTCCTCAATACCCTCTGGCATGTCATGTTCGAATGACGGGAACAGCTCGTCACCAAACTCCGGGCCATTAATGTGCTGGTCCTGGAACGCTGTCTGTGAAGACTGAAAAAACAAGAATTTAACGTTTTGTTACATAAGGAAAAAAGTTCTCCCCATAGTAGACATCTGCAAAGGTTTTTTTTTTAGTTTGAATCAAATTTCTAATGATATCCTAGTTAAATACGCCAAGTTATGATGTTAAAAAAATAAGATACACATTAAAAAAAACTACAGCTGTCACAACACTTGTTTTTCTTGATTCTAGTTCTTAAGTTTAACCTCGAGTTTACGATTTTTGAACATTTCTTATTTCATTAATTTTCCAAGCATCCAACCCATATAAAAACATAATTATTCAACTTAATAGCACAGAGAAACAACGAAAATTGTAAATGATAATTAAAAACAATTCATTTTTAGTTTTCACAAAGGAAAATATGCGTTTCACCGAGTATTAAAGAAAATTATACATAGTTAATTAAATATTTAGGAATTACAATAGTAAGCAAGTATTTTTATCTACAACTAGACTCACTGGGTCAAACATTTATAAATAATTTAAACAAATTATATAACAAACTATTGTGTGATAAAACCATTTCTTAATGAATTTAGTACATAAAGTTATATGACTAGCAAAAATATAATTGTTGTATGTTCTCAATAAACATTCTCCCGATTATCTAACATGCATCATATTATTTTCTTTGGGTTAGTGATGCCCATGCCACAATGTGTTTATTACATCTCGTGGCCATTTTGTGAGTTTTGTGAGTTTTGTTTTTTTGAGTGTTGATGTTCAGTTGTTCTGGCTTCATATTGTGAAATGAGATGTGTCTTGTTTTGAGCCAGATAAAAGTGTGAATGGTAAATAAAATTAGCATTAATATATATAGCACTGCATCTTACTATCCATTCAGGTTATGCAGTAATATAATATTATTTAATGCATTAAGCAACTAACAATACATAATCAAACTTTGATAATTTATAGCAGAGATGGGCCCTCGAATCCTTAAGGGTAATAGAGATTCGAGGATTTGAGAGACAAATCCTTAGATTTTTTCTTCTTCGATATTTTAAAGGAAATTTGTTTTAGAGCTCTAATACTACTTATTGGTAGTTCAGAACCATTTATAATTACAGGATGAACTTAACAACTAGAACCTAGACCAGTAATTTAACACTTAACACTTTCACTGCTGACAGAAAATACATGGTCCATACCAGAAATGCTGGCCATTTTTAGCATAATTTGTGATTTTTCTAATAACAAAGTAAATATGATATAATAATGATACATCCTTTTAAAGATCAGATTATGCTCTTTAATTTAAAATACAGATTAATGATATTTGATAAAAAAATTTAACAAAAGATGATTTATGTCTGTTTTAGTAAAAAAAAATTATATATAAGTAAATGAATACTAACTGAGAATACACGAAAAAAGCTGAGAACTACTCATAAAATTTCACGTAAAAACCGATTAGATCAAGATATGATATTTATGAAAAAGAATAACCTACAAAAGCATTGTGAATAAATAAAATTAAGAAATTATGCTAAAACAACCATGGCTTATAATAAAATTATAAAACGGAAACAAAACAATACCATCAAAGATAAGAACACAAACTAGTCTAAAACAGTGTCTCTATAGCCCGACTTGATGACAGTTGTAAAGATCGATTATTGCTATCAAAATAACCAATTCATGCGTGATCTAGTGAATATTTTGGTATTAAATATCCATAGACTACCTCCAAACAATGCTAGAGACATATTAAAACATTCTAATACATTTAAAATACATGACAAAATGGAAGACATTTTAATACCTCTCCTGCATTTCTCGTGGGTTCCACATAAACGTTTAGATAGGGCTCTAGCATGAAGAGTGTTAAATGAATGTATGAATGTTATAATGAATGAATTATAAGCAAAATGTTAACAATACTTGGTTACTATTTCCCGAGATTTTTTGGGAGAATATGATTAAAAAAAACTACAGCTAAAGACCCCCGATTAAAGTTTTGTATTTTCTATTGTTCTATTATATTTATATTTCCTCTTATGTTCATAATTATTCCAAGATTAAGATTTAAAATTTGAAGATAAATTGGAGATTTGGATTTGACCCAACTCTAGTTGGATTTTTCCAACTTCAATCCATAAAGTCACTGATTGAGTTGGCTCAGTGACAGTAATAGATTGAGTGCCCAACTTTGCTTTGAGAGATCAGGAATGTTGGTGCATTTCCTCTTCACTCCCGCCTCCTACTGACCTGCGTGGTGGCGGACGTGGGGAACACCAGGATGTGAGTGCATGAAACATCCTGCGGTGTGGAGAGCTGGCAGTTGACGGACGCTTGGCTGAAACGCTCGTCTGGAGTGAACTGGTCAGGCATGAGCCGCAAGGCTGAGTCAGGCTCGAGAGACACCAGACAGGCGCTGAGAACGCACGGCACATCATTGGGGTACATGAGGCCACACTGTCCACATATCTCCTTAAGATGTTTGGAGGCCTTCACTAGAGCTTTTCGACTAAGCAGCCAGCTCCAACCTAACATGCAAATAACACACAGGTTTTTAAATTCAATAAATCATCATCATCATCACTACCAAATGTTTAAAGATTGTGGCCAGGCAGGTCAGTTTAGAAAAAGGCCTCCATCTCCCTCTTCCTTCCAGCATTATTATCTTCTAACTTGCACACTTGCTGTTATCTGCTCCTATCATTATTTTTTTTTGCCCTCCATTGTGGTCCTTTTCCTACATATTTAATCTCCATCAATAATTTTCGTATTCTCTACTATTCGATCCTCATTACACAACCAACCCATCTAAACCCTGCTTCCTCTACTATCTCATGTACCCCCTGTACCCCCACTCTTTCCCGGATAACTTCAATACTAATATTGTTTCTCCTGGTGACAGCCAACACGCTCTTTAACATATTATATTTACCTAAATACGCCTTGTTAGAAGAGTACAACTACTAAAGTGTAGGAAAGTGCAAAACACTCAGGTCTTAATCTCACTTTTCCTGTTATTGTTGTATCTCTTTAAGGCAAACCTCTATTGACTTTTTGAGGCAAATTTTGTTTTATTAAAGACGGTACAGTAAAGATAGTCAAAAATCTTAGCTCAATCGAAAGTGTTTCTGTCTACTGAGCTAAGGGTCTCAGATTCAATTCCTAACATGGCCGAAAAATTTATAATTGGTGAAATGTGGGTTTCCCCTTTCACAGTGATGAAATAAACGGTCGGGTGCTGGATGTTGTGTCTGTTCTGTATATAAGTTAGTTTATAAGTCGTGTGCTGATATAATCAGTTGGTTCAGAAAGTGCACGTTAAATACTTCAAATAAATAAAATATAGCAAAGAAGGATACAAACATTATATTATAGGAGTAAATAGCAACCAATCAATCAATTTCAATGAAAAGAAGAAGCCGGTTCACACTTTACATTACTGTCAATGGAAAAAGTGGTAGGAATGTTTCAAGAACTTCGACTTTGCTTAGAGAGTAAAATTACAGATTCGACAATACAAAGCTTTGCTAAAAAAAAGTCTTAAATAATTGTATTACATTTTGTGGTAGGTTAATTTTTCATTTTAAGAAGAAATATCTTAATTATATTTAAAATAAAGTATTTTGTAAATTATATTTAATACTTAAATTTAAATAGTCATTCAAACATTCCAACATAAAACTTTTTTTAAATATTCAAATTTAGATTTGGCTTCTGGAATATCTCTTATTATATACTATTCAACTTCGCATCAATTTGAAAGAGTGGACTTCACACACTCTTTCAAAGTGGTTATAGATACTATCTCTTCAGAAGGGAAGTTCATAGCCGCACTTACTTAAGTACGCCACCTATCTGTATCCTGAGCTAGTTCTATCCAGTCCACTATATTACACACTATCTCTATCTTGAGCTAGTTCTATCCAGTCCACCTCATTACACCTTATCTCTTTCAGGATCATTCTAATGCTATCCCCCCCGTCTCCGTCTTTCCAACTTTCTATTCCCATTGGGTTTGCCAGTTAATTCCCTGAACACGGTTCTAGAATATTCCATTTGCGTTGCATACTCTGCCCACTGTAATCTACGAGACTTGATTATCCTAACTAAGTCTTTTGATGAGTACAGGGTATGTAACTCACCATTGTACCATACCCTAGTAGCCTCATCACTTTTTGGACCAATTATCTTCCTAAGCAACTTATAAACAATTATTTTTTGAAGTGATGCGTATTTATTATTTTTAATATTCCCATTACTTTAATTATTTGTTCACTAAAACCAAATAGAAATATCCTTTGTCAAAACATCATCAAAAGATTTCAATCATTTCATCTAGTCAGTCGCCATCTTTATTGTTTATTTGTGTTAGCTCTATAGACTTAGTACTTTGTGTATCAAATACGCAGACACGTTTAATACATTCTTAGACATCAAAAACTGCCAGATTTTTCCAAGTATTCAACATCTATAATCACCATGCTAATTTGTTGAGGTAATTTGATTAGTCATTATTGTGTTTGGAGTCCTACTCCATTTTATTTGTATGTTTTCTTTAAATTTATAGCAATTGATTAGTATTTTTAATTGGTATTTTCTATATTTTTGGTTATTTTTAACAAAATATTTCCAAAATTTAGTAATTCTTAGTTAAAATTGTGTAGATTCACAATAATATAGAAAGAGATATTTTTTATACATAATTTTCTTTTTTCTAATGAAAGTTTTGAATTTCAGTGAGAACATCTTTTACACTGCTTTATTATAAATGTTGCCGACAATATTTAAAATATTTATACCAGTAGGTAATACCAACATTTTAATTACTATTCAAATTTGAAATTATTCATATTCAATTCAAATATATTTCTAATAAAAAAGCCGCCATTTAACTTCCGCGCACCCCTACTTATAATAGATATTAGATACAGAACAAACAAAACAGCATGGCTGCCAATTCCTCACTGTGAAAAGGAAAGCCCAATCTCCAATTGATATATGTTTTGGCCATGCCAGGAATTGAGCTCGGGAGCCTTAGCTTAGTAGGTAGACACACTGCAGAATGAGCTATCAAAGTCGTAATATTTTTAGTGTGCAGCCAACATTTGTGTCAGCAAATACAGTACCTTCAGGGTTGCTACAAAACTGTTATTATTAAATTCCCTGGTTTTTCAGACATTTAAAAAAAAATCCAAACCTAACCTTTTTACTGTTTTTCTTGCTGAATGGGAATTTTTTCGTTTATTTTATTGATAACATATTTTCAAAAAACTCCTAGGCTACCAAAGAATAACTTTCTTATAAGTTCTCGTTAGTCCTCCATTATTTAATTAGGTATTATTTGTGTTTTTATGTGAATATGTTATAAAATAAACCCTGTATAACCATCTCAACCTAGAATAAAATTTCTTGGCAATGCACTTTGTTAACATCAAAAAACAATCTCACGTTTGTTTAAATGTTTAGGTACAGAATTAATAAAAAAATCAAATTCCCTAATTTTTTCAGGTTTTCCCTGTCTGTAGCCACTATGACATTGCAACTGTTTAGTTTATAGCGCGTGCACACACACACACCTTTGAGTTCTCCATGACCTATCCTGCCGATACGGCCCACGACTAATCTCCAAGGCTGCACACTCTGCGAGATCACACCCAGAACAAAGTCCATGAGCTTCTGCAAGCCGACACGCCGAGCCGAGGCCTTTTTCCGCCGGCTCCTGTTGGGGATGTCGATGTTGATGGTGGAGGTCTCGAAGATCTCCCCCTTCTCATCGGTGGCGACAGCCAACAACCAGTGCTGGTCTTCCGAGAGGCAGTAGCTTACATAGAGCACCGAGCCGTGCTCAGTGCTGCACTGGCCGAACGACTCGCTCGACTCGATCTTCTCCTTCGCTGGGGCCAGCACGTATGGTGGTGTGTACAGGCGGTAGGGCGCACGGTTCTTCTCCTGCAAAAAAATTATCCCGTCACTTTAAATAAATCACAATATTTTTTTTACCACTCTACCTGTTCGTTTAACATGTGTATGTTAGAGAAAGAAGGTTAAGTGGGTGAGGATTAGTAAATATATTAGGTTGGATGTAGTAGAGCAGAGAGAAGTACAGAACATAAAATATCTTGTAAGTGTTATTGAGGGGAAGGGTGGGAGTAGAGAGGATTTGATTAGAAGAGGACAACAGGGAGTTGTTCTGTAGGTATGTAAGATACCTTCTATGGAAAAGAGAAGCACCCTAAAGGTCAGGAAGTGTTGTACAGGGTGTACTCTGTACCCATTGTCACACATGCAGCAGAAACATGGGCATTGAATGTGAGAGAGACTAGGAAAGTGGAGGCTGTGGGAATGAAGCCAAAGGAAATGATGGAAATGAAGTATGTAGGGAAAAGACCGCAAGGGAGGCCAATAAAGAGATGGGAGGAGCAGATAACATAAAGTGTACAAGTCAGAGGAGAAGAGTGGAAGCAATTAAAGGAGAAAGAAAGGTAATTTACTAAAGTAACCTGGCAATAAAATAGCAACAGTTGATGATGATGATGACGATGACTAGAAACTATTTGGATCTGAAATTTCAAATCCAATCTAAGTCGTTCAAATAATAAGATTAAGAATTTTGATTCAAGTGCTAATACCAGCAATATTCTGATTTGGATTAAAAATTTCAAATTTCGCACACTGGGCATTTTACATAAAAAAATTGAGAGTTGGAGGTTATGTAACTTTGATTGAATGAATGATGACAGGAAAAAAGAGTGGTTCTTATCAAGACATTTAAACCATAATTACATCTTTGCTTTTGAGGAAGAGGTCTGCCATGGCCGCCGTGCCGAACCCCGTTAAGGCCTTGATGTTGGATGTATGGGTGAGCATGCGTCGGCACTGAGAGAACACGGAGAAGGCCTGCGCTCTCATGTGGTCACTGTGTCTGATGCGATCTCTCAACTTCCCCAGCTCCACAATACTCTCCAGGGAGATGATCTGCAAGGAGAAAACAGGGTTAACACACTAGTAGATGAAAAAACATACCAACTAAACAGGATTAGATATATTTTATCTCCACAAAAATCCTTGTTTATTTTAAGCATAACATCTTACTACCCGCTTGGATCAGACACTTATGTAATAACTACGCTAATGTGTTAGTAGGGATGAGGAAGGTTGTTTTTAGTCGTGGTGTACCCAGATTTAAGTGTAAAGCCCTTTTGAAAAATCCACCCTCAAACACCTGACCGGGATTCAAAATCCCATCTACCCGCCAATGGCAGTCCAGTCAATTGCATGAGACACCTTAGAAAATTCCTCTTGTTTTCCAGATTTTAGAGAAGGACTCTTCCTTTTTAATAAAAAAAGGTTTAACGAAATTTAGGTTAAGTAATTTATGGTAAAATACATAAATCCACTAAGCTAATTGGTGTTTAGGAAGAGGCGAAACGAACGTGTTATTCCTCAATTGTGTAGCAATCCTCTTAAAGAAACAGATGTAGAAATAAACTAGGGATGAAGATGTGTGTGAGACAAACATTTCTAATTAGATGAAACAAATAGCCGAAACTATTGTTAATGCATTTTAGTGAAGATAACACCTCTTAGATATCATATTCTGAAAATTGAAAAATGACACCTGGACACGGGAATAGAACCCGGGACCTTCGGCTTAGTACGCCAATGCTCTTACCACTGAGCTATCCAGGATTCGTCCCGTGCCCATGGTCATTCTTCACTCATAGTTTAAGGCAGAGTCTAAGATGGACGTGCGGAAGTCGTCAGCTTATAAACATGTGATTATATGAGATCACAGCCATCAGACCACGCAGCCATTAGCGACTCGGTAGTTGGCAATTTAGCAGCCATTCGACAATTATATATATATAATTGTACAGGATCTTGTATATATTCATGAAACAAATAGCCGAAACTATTGTTAATGCATTTTAGTGGGGATATTCCCTCTTAGATGTCATATTCTGAAAATTGAAAAATGACACCTGGACACGGGAATCGAACCCGGGACCTTCGGCTTAGTACGCCAATGCTCTTACCACTGAGCTATCCAGGATTCGTCCCGTGCCCATGGTCATTCTTCACTCATAGTTTAAGGCAGAGTCTAAGATGGACGTGCGGAAGTCGTCAGCTTATAAACATGTGATTATATGAGATCACAGCCATCAGACCACGCAGCCATTAGCGACTCGGTAGTTGGCAATTTAGCAGCCATTCGACAATTATATATATATAATTGTACAGGATCTTGTATATATTCATGAAACAAATAGCCGAAACTATTGTNTACTGTATGCACCATTTCGGTTCTAGGATGAGGAGTTGCATCAAACTAGTCCTTGGTAAAAGTGCAAAACAAATAGAACCAAAGTTACTTTACTTACTTTTCATCTTTCTCAAATAGGTAGCTGCAAAATTATTTTTTTGTTTTATGTCTTTCTTATAATGAAAATGATAGAATGAAACCTAGGCCGGAGGATCGGGTGGTAATGATCAATTTTCTTCAAGAGGCAGCAATTACCTTTTTGTTTTTCAATGAAAGCAATGTAAAGTGTAAACTGTGTTATTTTCATTGTAAAAGCCATATTGTGTTCATTCATACTTTACATGTTCATATCCCCCTTTAATGTAACTTCTTCCAAATTGAAGACCTGAGAATTATAAGAGGTCTAGCAACCATTTTGACCAAAATGAGATTTTTTCCACCATTTTGTGCACTTTTCTTTGGGTAATTCGAATCTGCTATTTAAATGGCTGTAAACCCACTTAAAATACTGCGAATGTTCATTTATAATTTTAGACCCAGCTACTTTGTAAGAATCATAAGTGGGTTAACTACCATTTGCCATGTAAACATTACCCTGTTATTAGAATTATAGTGGGCTTAGAGTCAAACAGCCAATAGGAATGCTGCTCCCAATCACATGACATAAAAATTAATATCTGCCGGACTACCGGTGTTCGGTTTAACAGGGTTTTACTGTACTAAATTTTTCCGAGTTTTTTAAGTCAAGTTTGAGCAGCAACTAAAACTTGACTTGAACTCAAATTTTCAAGTACTTGTGCCCTAATAAAAATGATTATTTAAGCTATGTCCATTTTTAACCATCAAAGGGAGGGAATGGATAAAAGGACATGTCCACCCTAATAAGGTTAGCACCGCCAAACAAACAATGCACTCAGATGAATTAAAATCCATGTATGAAGGAAGCATGACATAGTTAGCAAATTTACGTTATATAATTTGTTTTTCAGTTGGCACAAAACTTTTAATATCTCTTGAATTAAAATAATAAAGGTCAAGTTTTGTTGTATATAGAAGAAGGAACAGGAAAGAAGGACAGGCAAAGAATTAGAAAAAAACTAACATAATATAGTTTTTACAATATAAAGTTGAACACTGTTTTGAGGCATGTATCTGGAACGGGGTCAAACTCAGTCTCGTGAGGACAAATGAGGAGCAATTTGAATACATAAGTAGCAGCTATGGTCTAGAAAAATGAGATTAACGGCCAGAGGGTTAATTGTGCTGATCACATGGCACCCTTTATTTTTGTTGGAATTATCATCACTAACAGTGGTGGCCGCTTGGTCTGTATGGCTTGACTGCGGGCTCATGTTGTGGAGGTTTTAATAAACACAAACACAATTTACACACTAGACCATCTCATTGCGTGTTTCACACCCAATCCTGACCATTTTCAAAAGACTGAAACCTATGTTGAGGAATTGGGCAGTAACGATTGATTTTCTTCAAGATGCAGCCATTACCTTTCTGTCAAGTGGCAGCAATGTAAATTGTAGGTGTGTACCGATGCAGATACAGATGAATCGTTAATGAGCGATTATTATGTCGATTAATCTTTTCTTTTTAAGTAAAATTTTCTAGGCGGGAGTTTAGGGATAGCAAACAAAACAAACCCACATATACACATTGCATCAGGGTTGTGGGCTATGCAAAGATTACATAACCAGATAAATAAAATGATAGAATATTTGGAAATTAGTAGAGCACAAATAAAAGTAAACACACTAACACATATTTACACACACTTTGATATTTCGATGTTATTATAGCATTAAGATATCGAGGAGTGTGTAAATAATTTAAGGGTTTTTACTTTTATTTGTGCTCTACCATTCTACTAATATTCTATCATTTTATTTTTGACAAATTGTTTTAGCTCAGTGCACTTTATTTCATAAATATTACCAGATAAAGAAACATAAGTTCATACCCTTCACTAAACTAACACTCTAGTTCCAACTTTTGCCTGTCATAAATAAAATATATTTTTGTATTAGTCGCATTAACTGTTATCATTCTCTTGAGAATATTTACCAATTGTTATTAATAAATAATCATAGCATGAACATTTATGTTAAACTATCTGTAGCGGTAATCAGTACACCTCTAGTAAATTGTGAACTATTCTTTACAGAAGTTGAGTTTGAGAGCTCGCCCCTACCTGGACACTGATGTTGTTGCGGATGTTGTCGGGCAGTGCTGCCAGCACAGTGGTGAAGCAACGCAGCAGACCCAGGCAGGCCAGCCGTTGAAGGTCAGTGCTGTCACTGCCCATGGTGAAAGGGTCCACTAGGTACACCACAATTGCGGGAGGCTCAGCGTCCTCATCGTCATGGTTTGTGTCCGAGCCTCCGCCCCCAACGCATTGGTTGTTCATCGCTGGATCCCGCCCACCCCCACCACCTTCAGTTTCTGAAAAACAACCAGTTGAAATTCAATGAAAAACTATACCATGGTGTCTACTAAACTTGACCAATGAAATCCCCGACCTTCCTTTTCCCTGATCATTTCCTAAAATTCCTGACTAAAAAAAGTATGTCACTTCCTTCTAGCTCACCTCCCCCCCCCTTGCCTCCACCCTTGTTTTTCTATTAATCTTTTTTAAAATAATAATAATAATAAGTTTTAAAATTTGAATTAAAATTGTTTCTAGGAATTAAAAATATATTACACAGCTACAAACAAAAAAGTGACATAATTTACTGATTATTGTATTTCATATTTTGAGTAAAATATCATTTTCCCGGACTCTTATTGCGATTTATCAAATTCCCGTTTTTTCCCGATCACTTCAAATTCCCGGCTAATTCCCGTTTTCCCTGATTTTCCCGGATGGTAGACACCCTGTATACTGAAGGAGCTAGAAAGAGATCTGGTGTAGTTTTGTACAATCAACAGTAGGGGTGTGCAAAGTCCAATTATCAATTCAAAGCAAAGACTAATCAAATAATATGAAATATTTCCAAGGCCAAATCAAATTTTGTGTATTCAATAAAATGCTTAATAGGGGTGTGCGAAGCTTCTACTTAATTTCAACAATTAAGATAATGACAGCTTAAATACTCAATTTATGGTTGATTATCGCTATTTTGACCGGCTAAAACTTAATATACAGAAAAAAAAACCTGAAGTAATTGAATTCTAAGTTGTGATAACTTGATTTATCAAAATAAAACAAAATATTTTGCAATAATACCTTTTACAGGTAATTTTAGGATATAAAGATATACAAATAAGAACCATATAATATTTTTTAAATTATAAAACAACCAAGAAATATTTTAACTTCAATTTTGCTTAGAGAATATTTCATATTTTCAAGTCTAATTTACTTTGAATTAAAAGAGTAGCCTTTGCACCTCTTTTACCCTATTATTTCGTTTAGTATTAATAAAAAACTATTAAAAGTTATTAGTAGGGATATGAAAAAATTCACATTTGTGATAAAACAAATTTTTACAAGAATTCTGCTGTTTTCATGCGAATCACACGAATTTATGCTTTTTTTTAACACAATTTATTTGTAATTTGGCAAATACCACATCATGCAATATAATTTTCAATGTGGTAACACTGTTGTTTAAACAAATAGTATCCATTTTTACTTACTTTATGGGTATAAAATGGATCATTAAAACTGTACATACTTTATTAAGAAGCAGAAGTATTAGTTCTTTATCTTTATTTTGACTGAAATTTTCAGAACCAACAGCAATATTACAATTATTTTCTTAATATAGCTATAACCAATCAAAATTACCACTATAGAAAATTTATTACCTCAAGCCTCAACCAAAGGCATTTGGTAAAAAAATAATAATGTTTGTTTGATTTGAGCTTTCATGATGTTCATTGTGACCAAAGGAAAATATTTTAAATTTACAAATAAGGAGTACCTATTCTATCCAAACACTAATTTAAATTTATTATTTTAGGGGTAGAAAAAAATAATAATTTCCTGACTTTTAATACCAAAATACAACTTTTTATCTATCAGAAATAAAAGTATCTACCACTGAACTATCCTAGATTCGTCCCATGATTAGGGTTATTCTTAACTCATATTTTGAGGCAGATTCTGTGGTGGACATGAGGAAATAATCTGCTAATATGAGCTATTATTGAGACCAGAGCCCACCAGTGACCTGGTGTTAGCTGTACGCTGCTGTTCTAAATTGTACAAGTGTTAGCTTTCTTTCTTATCTATGTTGAATAACTTTATGACTTTAGCTATTAAGTATAAATTATGCCGTTAACACAATTAACATATTTCATCCTAAGTTTATAATTTAAGAAAAAATAAACAAAATATTGAACATAAATGTATATTTTGTTCAAAAATATTTTTATTGGTGAAACTTTATAGTTGTCAAATTAAAAATGTTACTAGTCTAGAATCAAAGACAAATCTCATGAATATTTATATTGGCACGATATATGCCTCGCACATAAGACAACCATAAAAAATTTGATAATTTATTTAAAATCAGATCATTTATGTTGAAGTGGTCCAACCATTCATTGTCTCTTGCACCAATCTTCACAATGCAGCAATTATAATGGAGTGTATGAAAAAAAAAGAAGAGTAATAATGGTAATAATCCAGAAACACTTATTATTTTAAAATCCTCAGCGCTTATTGTTTGGTCTAATGCGTCATTCATGTTGGACTGAATTGTCGACGACAGGATGATTGAGGGGTTCAAATCCCAGTTGAGTGTATGGAGGATGGTTTTTCCTAAATAGTTTACTACTAGACTTCTACAAAAATGACAGTAAATGTTCTTTAAGATGACATTTTCCCCATCTTTACTCTATTAGCGTAATTAATGAGTGTGTACAACCCAAAATGGTACTAAGACAAGGAGGACATATATATATAAAATAATAGTTAGAACAGTAAAACCACCCCTTGTGCAAAGATTCAAACTTTGACCTCCAAGTCAACAGTATTCAAGAGTGACACCTTAGACTGTGAGACCAGTGGTGTACATATAGGAAAGCTGTGTGAGATAATTACCATGGTCTGACTTGGGTGTGGAGGGGGCCTTGTCCTCTGGTGTAGAAGGAGGTGGCATGGGCGAAGGCATGGACCTGTCCAACGATGAGCGAGGGGCCTGGGAACCTTCAGGGGGGTCCAGCAACGTCCGATCCATTGGCATCTGGGAGAGGTGGGGGGCAAGATGGTGCCGACACACCTGAAACACAGGACATCATATTATTTGGTTGAGCATCTATTAATAATGACACAAAATTCAATCAAATCAATCAACATAGTTGCGTGTTTCACCAATCATGTACTTCTTGAGAACTTGAACTTGCCAGGAGGGGTTTTCGAGCAGGCCATTTTAAGTAGAGTTTTAGTAGTATACAGTATTAATTGTACAATAAATATTTCACATTGAATTTCTGTAATGTGGATAAATCATAAATAAGTACAATTTTTTTAGAATGACATTCTTTTTGTAAAAAACCACAACTTATAATAATCACACAAATTTGAATTAAAAATAAAATAAATTAAAATAATTGTACTTTTGTTACTAAACAAAAGGACATTTTGAGGGACTCTCTTTGGTATGGAATTAATTATATCTTAGGTTTGAATAAAATTAATTAAAATAGGAATTTTCTAGAAATAGATCAAAATTTACAAGTAGTACAAATTTAAGATTTTAGTAAAAATCTTTGAGACGAGTTTGAGAAGCTACTAAAATTTGGCTTGAACACGAATTTTCGAGTACTCGCACAATCGAGTACCAAACAAATACCTGCTATCTTGTGTGGTATAACTGGTAGTCATTCTATTTTAATCCAAGTGTGGTTCAACACTAAATACAGGACTAGTTAAACTTGAATGTCAGGAGAAACTGGCCCATTTTATTCTGATAGGTATTTTCCTGTATTTAGTCACTAACTGTTGACACCTTGTAGCCAGGCCAGTTTAGAAAAATCTTCCTCTGTCCTTAAATCATTCTGCTCCTCTCACTCACACCCGTGTTATCTTCTCCCATCTCTTTCTTGGTCTAAGTCCATTCACCGTAGGAATTGACTTTTGAAAGGCCTTTTTCCCTACCATAAATATATTATATTGTAGGATATTGGTAGGAAAAAAGACCTTTCAGCGAGTAATTCCTACTGTGAATGGAATATACCTTTCATTTTTATCTATCCAAACTTGCACTCCATCAATTTCTTTGGGATCTTCTTATTTTCCATCTTAGCAACAACCATACCATTTCTGCTTTGCTTCCTTCATTATCTCAGGTATTCTTTGTACCCCCAATATTTCTTGGATTACTACACGCACGCACGCACGCACGCACACACACACACACATATATATATACACACACAATAATATCTTAAAATTTTAATATTTATGTGAAAAAAACCCAGAATGTAGTTGCAGCTATGGATGGGACCCTCAAATCCTTTGAATCCATGAGAATATTCAAGATTCGAGGATTCAAGAAATTTTCGGTTTTAGACAACTACTTAATAAAATTACTTTTTTCAATTTTTCAAGTGAAATTTCTTTTAGAGCTCTGATGCGACCAGACCCTAGATCACTAATTTAACACTTAACTGAATGTTTGAATGTTATAATGAATGGATTATAACAAAGAATGTTAACATTTGCATTTTATATTTGTCAATTTTATTTATATTTCCTATTTTACTCATAATTTTTTTTAAAGATTTGAATTCAGATTCGAGATTCAGGATTCAACGCAACTCTAACTAAAACTTGGCTAGAAACACAAATTTTCAAGTACTATTCGACCTAGTTTCATTCTATTGGAACTCACCAGGAAGAAGTGTGAGTTCTGATAGAATTAAGAGTTGGGTCAAATCTACTATTTTACAAATCCGAATCTCAAATCGGAATCTTGTAAAAAAATTACTAACTTAAGAGGAAACATAAATAAAATATAATGACATAAAATACAAATAGAAACTAAATTTTGTCTGGTTGTTAAGTTCACCCTGTAATAATAATTGGTTCTGAACCACCAATAATCAGTGTTGGAGCTATAAAATAAATTTCACATGAAAAATTGAAAACTTTTTGTTTACATGATCCAAGTTTCGAATCCAAAATCTTCTAGAATCTTCGAGTATGGTCAAGGATTGAGGATTCTAGGGCCCCTCTGTAGTTTACTTTTAAGACATAAGAAAAGGTGCAGGAAAGGTAGACAGCAATACAAAAATACCTGAGGGCTGAAATGACTTACTTGAGCATAAAGTTTGAGCATGTTTGTAGTGGGGTTATCTCCAAGCAAGTTGAACCAATCATCTACAGGTTCCTTGGCCAACTTGGTTGCCGCAGACTTGCCCACCCTCAGGATACCTTCACGCAATACCTTGGTGATGGGGCTGTGTCGGCCAAGACGACACACCTACGCAACAATAACAGTTACAACACCTTGGTGATAGGGCTGTCAGCCATGACAACACACCTACGCAACAATAACATTACCTTGGTGAAGGGGCTGTGTCGGCCAAGACGACACACCTACGCAACAATAACAGTTACAACACCTTGGTGATAGGGCTGTCAGCCATGACAACACACCTACGCAACAATAACATTACCTTGGTGAAGGGGCTGTGTCGGCCAAGACGACACACCTACACAACAATAACAGTTACAACACCTTGGTGATAGGGCTGTCGGCCAAGACAACACACCTACGCAACAGTAATAACAATAACACCACCTTGGTGAAGGGGCTGTGTCGGCCAAGACGACACACTTGTGTACCGATAAAAAGCTAGGTTTGCACATCCATTGTAATGACATTTTAGTATTTTGAATATACCAATATAGTTAGTGACACGACTAAGTCTGCTTTTGTGTCGCAAGTTTCTTAACGATTCAGATTATTAAATTTATTTCAAAACCCGTCAATATTGTTATTTAATTCTTTTACATGCCACAATCAACATGGGATTGACGGCTTTACTTCCCCTTTGAAAAAGGTTGTGCTACAGATTTTAATAGCTCAAGGAAAATCTGTCGACCACAGCCGAGTTTGAATCCACGAACATTGAGTCCCGAGGCGGGTTCTTAGTCCTAAGACGACCGAGGTTGGTGTCGAAAGTGTTACCTGGTAAGCGGCACTGAGCTCCTTGAAGAATATCTTGACCTTGTGCAGCACATAGTCGTTCTCAGGGGCAACCACAATGTAGGCCACGTCCCTGGCGTAGGAGTATGGTTCGAGGAGCAGTTTCTCCCAATACTGGATGGCATAAGGGGAGAGAGAAAGCCAGTCCTTGTCGTAGCCCACCACAAGTGAGGGAATGGGTTGGGGCTCGCAGCGATCATCCGTACCTATGCACGCAAACAACACTCGATAATAAACACAAATAGCTCACAGTTAACTACTACATTAGTTGTTTAAGAGTTAAAATCTTGTGTGGATTTTTTTATTACTGCATCTCCCTATCGGGTTACACACATTTATATTTTATACATGCGTGTTATATATAAGGATGCTAGGGATGAGGAAGAATGAATTGAAAGTGTACCTGCATTAGCACGGAGGAATAGAAAACCATTTAGGAATAAAATCCCTCAACATGCCTGAACAGTATTCACACCCTGTCTCTTCATTCGATATATTGTGAGTGCGATGCCTTAAAGTATTTGATCACTATATCAGGTTTATGTAGAGGAAGATTTAAAAAATATTATAGAAATCCCCCCCCCCCAAAAAATGATAAAGATAGGACGAACCCTATTTATCTCAAATTCAAATCTGAAGGGAAAGTTTCCTTTAGAACATAAAATTCAAATTCTAATCCTGCCAGTCCTTGAAAATTTGGTAACAATACAAAATTAACTGAAACCTAACTAAGATAAAATGAAACTTTAATTTGTTTATAAACTCGGCATAAAAAAAAATCTTTGTAAAGGTTCAGTGATGATTAAAATTGATTTATAGATTTATTTTAAGTAATAATTAAATTATAAATAAAAGAGGCTACTTTTGGGTGAATTTAATATCTATATAGTCGGTAGATTGCTAATCCATTGAGATAAATAAGGTCCTATATTTTTTTTTAGCACTGCATCTTGCTACCCGTTCAGGTCACACGCATGATGTACTAACTATGCTAATGGCTTAGGGACGAAAGAGGAGTTGTAATGAGAGTGAAAAGCATGTGCGGGGACAGCAGAATTCGTGTTAAGACAGGCTGGGAGGACGGAATGGTCCCAAATAAAAAATGGAGTGAAGCAGGGAAGTGTCCTTTCACCATTACTATTTGTAATGGTAATGGAAATGCTCATGAACAAAGTGGCGGGAAAACTCTAGGAGAAAAGAATGAAAGCCATGATGTTTGCTGATGAGATGGTATGGGGGAAGAAGGGAGAGGAAGTACAGGAACAACTACAAAGATGGAATGAGCAAAGGAATGATGGAAGCATGATTGAGGTGAAAGGTGGAAGGAGAGGATTTAATCAAAATAGAACAAAGAGGACAGCGCCCTTGATGTGTAAGGAAGTGTTGTATAGGGCGTACTTGGTACCTATTGTCACTTCCAGCAGTAACATGGACAGTGAATGTAAGAGATACTAGGAAAGTGAAGATCATGGGAATGAAGTTTTCCAGGAAAGAGTATGAGTCCAGGGAGTACATGAGATAGTAGAAGAAGCAAGATTGAGATAATATGGGCATGTAATGATGATAGAAAAAGAGAGGATGACAAAGAAAATGTTGGAAATCAAATGTGTAGGAAAAAGACAACCAGCGGACCAAGAAAGAGTTGGAAGGAGCAGATAACCGAAAGTGTTCGAGTGAGAAGAGAAGAATGGAAGAAATTAAAGGATTAAGAATGGTGGAAGGATAGAGGAAGATGGAGGCGTTTTATTAAACTGCCATGGCCACAGGCTGGAAACAGTTGATGATGCTTAGGGATGAGGAAGGTTATATTATTGAATGTGTACCCACATTTGCGTTAAGGGAAAGTGGGAAAACCTTTTAATAAAATCTACCCTCGGTTCACCTGACCAAGATTTACACCTCAATCTCCCCATAATTGGCAGTCTAGTCTATTGTGATAGTGACACTTTGGACCATGTCATCATCAGGGCGGGTGTCCTATAAGTGATTGCCTGCAAGGATAAATAAAAGGGACAAACACAATATGGCTTTTACAATGAAAAGAGGAACACAGTTTACACTTTAACATTGCTGCCACTGGGCAAAGAGGTAAAATGGTTACCTCTTGAAGATTAGTGGTAGTGATTGATTTTTATTTTCAACAGGCAACAATTACCTCTTTGTCCAATGGCAGCAATGTTAAAGTGTAAACTGTGTTCTTCTTTTCAATATAAAAGCCATATTGTGTTCGTCCCTTTTATATGTTTCTATTCACCCTTCCTCTACCTTCTTCAAATTATAAGAGAATAGATAATTAATTCTATCCAACACCTTATCTCAGTTGGTAGTCTCTCTCTCTCTACTGAACTAAAGGCCAGGGTTAGACTCCAGGCATGGCCCAAAAAATCATCATTGATGGAATATGGGTTTACCCTTCCACATTGATGAATTAACAGTCTAGGACTGGATGTTGTGCCTGTCCTAGTCTTAAGTTGAATTATAAGGCATATGAAGCTACGACAGGCCATAGACTGGGAACAGTAATGGATGTAAAGTTAAATAGAGTTAATTCTACCATTTATATAAAATTGTGATTTCAAGTCATGGGCATTAGACTTGTAGTGTATAAATCAAGCACCCTTACCTAAAAATAGTGTGTAGTATAAACTAGTATTTTATTTTGTTGGTATTATATTATGCAATTATAATTAATGATTATAATGCTGCAGTTTGAACAGGCGTAGTTGATTGAATGCTGGTGAATCTTATCAAAATATTATATAAAACTGAGCAGATTTGTATTAATGGGACTTCTGTGTGAACATAATCCAACTCAAATGTTTTGCTAAGGTTCCCATTATTATTTGCAATTTTATAATAAAGGAAATTGATAAAACTAAAGAAAAAGGAAAAATAACCTACTTAGAGTAAATTTGATGAAAAAAGCCCACCTAGGTAGGGAAAGAGGAAAAGTGTGGAAAAAATCCAATGCACAAAGGTGACGATCTTCTTTCTTTCTTCTGTCTTCTATAGTAGAAATAGTCACAGGGCAACAATGTCGAAATATTATTCTATTTGGGTTAAAATGTGTGACTACTTCTACTATAGAAGACAGAAGATATCACCTTTGTGCATTGGATTCTCCCACAGTTTTCCTCTTTCCATAGGTGGGCTTTCTTCATCAAATTTACTCTTGGTAGTTTATTTTTCCTTTTCCTTTAGTTTTATCAATTTACTTTATTATACAATTATTTAGCCATTTCTGAACATTACGATGTGCAAGGTATTCAAAGCCACCCGAATAAAACATTGATTGGCTCTGCTAATCTCACCAAAAGTTACTGTATGCACCATTTCGGTTCTAGGATGAGGAGTTGCATCAAACTAGACCTTGGTAAAAGTGCAAAATAAACAGACTCAGCTTGAAAACAAAGCATCATAACTATGTAAAATTGGCTTGTAATTTAAAAACGTCAATGAATGAAAGCTGTTTTGTTGATAGAATTACCCATACATGTTATTTATTTATTTCTGCATCAAATCTGATACCTTGGTTCAGTCGGTAGTGTCACTGTGAGTTAAGGGTCCTGGGTCCGATTCCCGGCATGCCTGAATATTTATCATTGGTGAAATGTGGGTTTACCTTTTCATGTTGAAAAATTAACGGCCATGGACTGGATGTTGTGCCTGTCCTAGTCTTAAGTTATATTATAAGGCATATGAAGCTACGACAAGCCTAGCAAGCCGGCAGTGGAAAAAATAATTATGGCTTTGATAAAAAACTGACCCAGCCTGGAAACAGTAATGGATCTAAAAGTAAAGTGATGCGTCCTACAACTGGTTTGAGTTGAATAGACAAGTATTAATGATGCTAATTTGTTAAGGATAAGAAAGGTTGAATTAAGAGGAATTGTACCAACAATTGTATGGATAGAGCGTGGAAAACTATTTAGGAAAAACCAACCTCGGTACTCCCAAATGGGGTTAAACCTCGATTTCTCAGCAGTTACGTCTTATGCGAGTGTGACATTTTCAGGGTGGCCACTCCCTCAACCATAGAATAAAATGTGGGCATATTCCCAGTTTTCCTAACACATACATAATAACCTTGCCCTTTTTGAAAATAACACTTTAACCCAGGTTGAGAGACTTTGAAGAAGTGATTTCGAATGAAAGTGTGTGCTGAACAGGCAGCCAGATATTACTACTTGAGCTAATATTACTAACACGCAGCATACACTGAACTATCGCAAGACGTGTTTTTACAAGCTTTTTATAAGCATATTTAATATATATAAAATTATTTTAAAAGTTTAGTATAGTGTTTATGAGTGAATACATGAGCAAAATTAAAACAAAACATAATATTTTGATGAAATAAGACTACTTATCCCAAAATTGTGATTAAAAGTAATGCAGATATAGTTAAGATACATACTTTGGTGGCTGCATCGTCTAAGGCGCTACTATCGCATTGCTGAAGACTGGGAGATTGTGAGTTCAAACCAGGTCGGGTTTAATGAGTGATTATTCCTTAATGGTTTCACAATGTCATTCCCCCCCTCACTCCACAAACAAGTGTGGTTAAACTTCCTCTAAATTTAAGCTTCATCTCTATTATTATAATTAGCACCGCGTCTTACTACCCGTTTGGGTGGTACACACGCTAATGTGTAATGGTAGGGTTATTGTGAGATGAAATGGAGGACCTACAGTTTAACGTGGGATCCGAGCCACGGTGGAGGCCTGGCATTCCAAACGTTCACAAGTTGTGATTAAGACACGTCTTGTCAGAGGTGAAGGAAGGGTTTGGTAATCTGATAAATCTGTGCCGGGACTGAGGGTTGAACCCTGGACCCCCAGCCAGAACAGAAGTCCGAAACCTTATACCTAGACCGCCACCCTTCCTTATCTCTAACTTATTAGCATATTTAGTACATAAGCGTACAACCTGACACGATGCTAAAAAAAAAGAGTTAAAGTTAAAATACTAACCTCTGCCTGCCAAACGGTGAAACTGTCTCCAAGTGAGGGGTCCAGAAACCGTATAGGGAGCGTCCCACAAACGCGTTGTGCACTTCTTCTGGATGGCGTCCTGCAAGAGCGGTTGCAGAATTTTCATAACTCGCACAATGTCCTGGTTGCAGAGGGGACCGCGGGCCCGAAGGTACGGCCATCGGTGTACACAAGGCCCCGCTGCTCCCTTGCCCCCACTAGCTGTGTGCTGCATCATCTGCTGGCGTTGTTGCATCTCCTCCACCTTGCACATGGCTACCGTAGTGCTCTCCAACAACGCCTGTCGCCCCTGGTCCAACGCCACGTGCGTAACCTCATTGCCGTCCGAGAACTCTAGCATGTTCACCGTAGTGCCGTACGGTACCGCGCCAGGACCAGCGCTACCACGAAACTGCCGCGACGCTCGGCAGAGGGAATTGCTCATACTCTGTACAATCACGCACTGTTCCCTAAGTAACTCTATCACATTCTGAGGTAAAATATCCACTAATTCACTAGCGTTTTCTTGACTGTTTTTACTGTTAGTTAAAAGGTAAGCAGAGAGTGAACCTTTCCTACGATCACTAGGGTCCTCTGCCAGGCCGGTGATTTCCAACTCATCCTCATAGAAGAGTCCTGAGCGATGGGAGAGTCTTCTGTTCACTACCGCACTAAAACCACAGTTGCACCGAATAGGATCCTCATCAAGCTGGGTCCCTCTGTGGTGGCCCGGGGAAGAACCCATCATACCATATGGGGGAGGGGGTCCGTTCATGCTCATGCCGGGGTAGGGGGAGGTGGGAGGAAAGGGCAGTGAGGCGGGGGGTTGAACAGGTGGCGCTGGCAAGTAGATGCCTGCGTCTGCTCCGCGAATGTTTCCCACCACCTTGGGCCCTGCATTGCACACGCACAAGGTACAACTGTCAAAGTTATGGTCCCGGAAGATGTTGAGTGACGTATCTCCCAGGAGAATGTTCACTACCAGAGAGTTGGCTTCTGGTGTGCGCGCCATGACGGGCGTGGGAACCGGCTCCACAGAGTTTATGTTTTTATTGAGGTAAGAGGAGGCAGTGGAGGTGGCAGGACTGGGTAGCTCATAGGCTGGAGGTGGGGGGCAGGGTGTTCGTACACCTCCACCCCCACCACCCCCACGATACTGTTGTTGTAGATGAATGGGTAGGCCCACACCCCCCATGGCTGCCACTGTCATGGGGCTTGGAGGAAAGTGCGCTGCTGGTGATATGGGTGAGAGCCCAGCGCGCGGATGGGGTAGGTGTGACGGATGGGGGGCAGAGAGAGGTGGGCCAGGTCTGGGAGGGCACGGGAGGGCAGGAGACTTGGCGGCGGCAGGAGGAACTGGGGGGTGAACCCAAGAGGGTTTGTACACACAGTTGAGTGGGAGAGCCACCAATGGCAGGGTCTGGCTAGGTAGGTTTGTGAGCGGAGCGTATTTGGAGGAGCCCACCATCTTACAGATAGCCGGAGGTCGGAACACATACGACCAGTCATCAATAGACTCTTCCTGAGGGCTGCCCATATTGGGGTACACCTCTTGCTTGCAGCGCACACTGCCGGAGTCTATCATCAGGTCTGTGGTGGGTCCATGGGGTGACATGTGTCCACATGGGGAGGCTATGGGGTTGTGCTCCATCGAGGGAGGTGTGGGGAACATCTTGACCAGTTCTTCGGGGCGCAGGGTGTTTGTGCCACCACAACTGTTGAGAGAGGTGTTCCCACCACTGTTACGAGGTGGTTTTACCACTACCACCGTTGTGGTAGGGTCTTCTAGAGGTCCCCCTGGTTTGTTGGATCCTGGAGGCGTTGATACTTGCAACTGCAACACAGATCAGGGGGATGACGCTTTCGAATCTAAGTCAAAGTGAAAATGAAATTTCGGATTCGATAATAACAAAGCTTCGAAAAAAAAAATTTGATATATAACACGAATTTATGTAAAGTATAATATATTTATCAAACAAACATTTAAAAAAATATCTGAACTTCAATTTAGGTTAGGGAAAATTTAATATTATTCGATTTGACATTATTTCAAATTGAAAAAGTGGACTTGGCATACACTTACCATTAGGAATTTTTTTCTTCAAAGGCATGAGCAAATTTTCATTCCAAAAGTGCGACACAGAAAATAAAGTTTGGGAAACACTCACTACCTTACACCAATAAATTGGATGAGTTTTTACTTTTTTTAAGCCAAGTATTTAAAGTCATTAGTTTATTCTTACGAGCGATTAAATTCCTTGAATTTTCCAAGTTTTCCCTACCTGAAGCAACCATTATTGTTATTTTATATATGTTAATTTTTTTCTATTTATTTGGATAAAAAAAAAATCAACACTGTTACTCTTAAATGTAGGTAGTGTCCTCCATTGTGCCATGCACTTGAGGTGAAACAGAGCCTCGGCCTCATGGACAAGTTCAGGTTTTATATTACTTAGAGCTGCCAGCTGCGATACTCACAGTTTCATCGTTGGATGTGTCGTCCGAGTTGTCGAAAATCTGATCGAGGTCCTTGTAGGAAGCTTGCAAACCTTCGTTTGTGAACAAGTTACCAGAAGTGTTCATGTTGATTGGTCCGTTGGTGATGACCGGGTCAAAGGGTGGAATCCCACTGCCTGGAGTTGGCCTCTTGTCTTCTTCCTAAAGGTACAACACAGAAATTATAATAAAAACATAACAACCACCTGTGCAAAGATTCAACATTTTGAATCTGAATTTAAATATTTGAATGATTTAAATTAAACTCAAAATTTCCAATCCAAATATTTATTTGAGGTATTTAATGTGCACATTCCAAACCAACCGATTATATCAGCACACGAGAATTTATTTGAGTGAACGCAAAAGGGCCTACAAATTTTGCCAGGAAAGGTACTTTCATATCCACATACACATACACATGCCAAAATCAACCCTGAACCGATAACTTTACATCTCCTCCCAAGTTGTGATACAGATTTTTATTGCCCAAATAAACTTCGTTAACCCCAGCTGGGTTTGAATCCCTGAACTTTGGATCTTGAGGTGAGTACTTTACCCCAAGAATACTGAGACCATCTTCAATCCAAATAAATTCTCCTTTAGATTTGATGGGATTTAATTCAAAATTTGAATCCAAAATTTAAGCTTTTTGAAGAAGTTAACCAACATATGGATTGACTGTAGAAACTTGTGAATCTCATAATTTTATTAAACAAACCGTTATTTAAATATTGGGTTATGTGCATTTTTTTTTATATTGTCTTTACAATTCAAATATAAAATTTAAACTAATATTTGATTTGATGAAAAAATATTCAATTTGGATTAGATTCAGAACAATTTCATTAGGGATGGCTCAAATACTCGAATATCTTAAATCATTAGGAGTATTCGAAATCCAGAAAACTTAAAAAGAAATTTCTTCTTGGAATTTTAAATTGAAATTTGTTTTACCACTCTAATATTACCTATCAATGTTCATACTCTAAAATTACTATGGGAATGATTTAAACATCCAGGCCCCATACCATTAATTTAACATTTTATAATGTATAGTTTTTAAATAGAGATTCCTATATTTCTCTAGTCCAAATTTTATATCTTATTTTGAATCTCAAATCTAAATTCAAATCCTCGAATCATTACAAATTTATAATTTTAAAGTGAAGATATTTAAAGTTCAATAGACAGTAAAGTTGTTTCAAAGGTTAGTGCCATTGACAAAATGATATTTTGTTAGCCATGTTTATTATGTCATAAACAACAAAGAGAAAAAACAATTTTTATGTAAATTAGATATATTAACATAATTTAGTGTTTTTTTTCTCATGATTTTGTTACTCTCCCAACCACACCACTCTTAGTTTCTTTTACTATTGCCATTATTGCTTAGAACTGTTATTTAAATGTCAAGGTCTTTAACTTGTATTCGAAATACTTTTTGAGATTTTTACGTATCTCAAAACTCTGAAATACCATAGGATTCGAGAAATCGAGTGTTGCATCTTTAATCTCAACCAACATTTTTTTAACCAATGGTTGGTTAGTTAATAAAAGCCGGCAAATTTGAGTTCTTACATTTAACTTCTTGAATCTTAGCAGACCTACTTCCATCAAAATGAGTGGTTTGATCCAATGGTAATATATGAAACTAATTTATTTGACACCTCTCCTCCAGAATTGTAATTTATTAGATTTATTTGGTAGAATAGAACTGTCAGTATTTGTATATAATATATATTCTTCTTCTGGGTAATTATGTTGGACCAAGAGTGGCCAGACTTTTTGATCTCGGGATCTACTCCAGAGAACGAAACTCCTTTGCAATCTACTATGGAAACATAGAATTTTACGTTTTGTTTCAATTAAAAAAAATTAATAACACATTTTGTGTTTAATAGTAAACCTATAATACATATAAGAACTTATAGCCCTTTTCACACTGAAACCAAGTTTTTCATCAAACCAAATAGATGTTATGATTTCCCTGAAAAAAGTAATTTCTCACTAAGCACTTGACTTTGAATGCGATGCATTACACCACATAATATAAGGATAGTCTCTTTAGTGAGAGTTCATAATTACTTTGTCATAAGCAAAGGCAGGATTATAAATGGTCACCAGCCAAAGAGCTTCGATATTTTGATTTTATAATGATTTATGAAAACACTGCAAAACATCTCCTTCATTTTCTTTCTCTCAATCTGTTTTAATCAATCGACCAAACTAGTGGCCATAGTCGACTGTTTGGCCACCTTTGTGTTAGACTATACCCTTAATTAACATCATAATAAATCTAACATCAATTTGTAATCAAAAATACCTTTTTTTTTCTTTTCATAATTTTAAAATATTTATATCTTATTAATCCTTGAATATTACTAAGAATTCAAGGGATATTGCATAATTAATAGTTAATACACCTGAGTATAGCTTACACCATGACTTTTAGGGATGAAGAAAGGAACAAATTAAAACCACTTTTAAAAAAAAGTAAGTATTATAAAACATAAAATAGTGCCAGTTGGCAAAAATAAAAATAAAACCAAAATTACTTTGAATGAGTTCTTTAAAACACCATAAAAAAGGGAAATCCTAAATAATTTCAATGTAAATGTTGTATTGACAATACCAAACAAAATGTTTCAAACTGTTATTGTTTGCGTTAATTGAACCAATCAAAGTTATGTCTTGTGTGTAAAAGTTTGGTCAGGGTGTGTGGTACAAATTCTCGGTTATTAATGTGATATTTAGACAGGTTTACAACAGACTTATTAATTTGAACATTAAGATAACTTTTAGTTATCACTTATTTATCATATACTGTAAATTTAAAGCTTTTTACTTGGTTAAAACAATATTTAGAAACCTTTAGTTTAGAAAAAAATTTACTTTAAAATGAACTTTATTAAATAGGGGTGAACTTGAGATAGTAGAGGAAACAAGGCTGAGATGGTATGAACATGTCATGAGGATGGAAAATAAAAGGATTCCAATAAGAACAGTGGAGTTAAGTACGTAGAAAAAAGACTGCAAGGAAAAA